>CAIGRN010197227.1:17120-30910 GCA_903798345.1 Fraxinus anomala | reverse complement strand
TTTAACCATATTTAATTTTCAAATTCAAATTTTGATAAGACAATTGCATGTAAAATTTTAAATTTAACAAATTTTTAGCTGCGTACACGCAAGCATTGCATGTAAAATTTTAAATTTAACGTATTTTTATCTGCGTACACACAAGAGCTGCTTGTAGCTTTTAAAAAAAAATTTAATTTGTTTTTTTATTAATCGCACGGGCCTTTTCGGCTCGTCGAGCCACACGGGCCGGCCCAGGCTCGGGCTGACGCTCCAAATTTGGGCTCTGCCCGAGCCTCGGCTCGGTGAAATCGAGCCCGAGCCGGGCCCAGCTCGGGCTTTTTCCGAGCGGACCCCGAGCCGCCCGAGCTTTTTTGCCATCCCTAGATAAGAGCATTTGTATACCTAACTAATTAGGTATGTTTGGTACATGATCGTGCTTTATCATTATGAGATATTAATTTATGTATGCAACATATTTATTTGTTTTCTATGTAGAAAATTCATGCATTTTGTTTTGTTTATTTTCTCTGTGACATTTTTTGTGCTTGATGCATTCATACTTTAATATAAAAAAAAAAAAAAAAATTTGAAAAATTGAAAAACAAAAAATGGGAATGGTAACTTTATTACTACATAATTTATGACTTTCTTAAACTTGCATGTTGTGATCTTGTATGGACATAATTGATAAGTTGTAGCATAGTTTTCATTACTTGCTTAGGTTATTATGTAGTACTTAGTATAGGTGTTTTCATGTACCATCTGCACTGCACACACTATGAAATTGTTTGTGAGACTCTATCGTGTGCGTGAGATTTGGAATGTCAGCCACATGTTAGTAAGGTGACTTTGAATATGAATTCACCATATTTATTAGTCTTAAGCTCAAGTTTATCCCCTATAATAAAATATTTAATATCTTATGTTCTTCTTTGGAGCCTATTTGACTTGAGTAATTAAGCCTGCGGGGTTTCTCATAACCTGGTGCCTATGGTCAATTGACTTGGGTTAACCGGCCTAAAGCTCGCTACATAGATCATTTTAGTTGATTAATGAAGAAAAGTTTGCACTTAAGATGTGAAAATAATTGGTTCTGTTACATCAAGAATTGCAACTAACTGTGTAACCAACTCTTGGAACTGAATTGGGAAGATCAATCTAAAAAGGGATAGGAAGCAGAAAGAATTATTAAAAAAAATTCTCTCTCGACTGTCTGCAACTCTTTTCCCTTTGTATATTTTACCAATGCCACTGTGATTGTTCTGTGATGTTATGCGTTATGAGGGAGAGTAAGGCCTGCTTTTGTACTGATAAGCTCTCGTACTTCTTGATAGTGAAAGGATTGCCCCCAACCTGTGATGTAGACTATTACAGTTGAATCACATTAAAATCTTGCGACTCTTGCATCACTTTCTATTCTTTCTGTTCTGTGTTGATTTCTTGAGTTTCAAAACAAGATCGTGTGATCAATTTTCTTCTGCATTTCATCAGAAAGGTACTTTGGGTTCTCATTTTGAATATCTTTTAATCATCCTTATAAGATGACATTGTGGATCTAACTTACAGGATTTGCCAGTATGGTTGCTGTCAAAGATGCAGATTTTTCTACTGTGATGCTGTATTCTGTTGTTTGCCTCATGGAACTACTCAGGTTCGTTCATTGTCTCTCCTCGTCTTCCATATTCAGACAGACACTTTGACGCCTCAGAAATCCTTAGTTCGGACCTTGCGTCCATTTACAAAATTGGAATCATGTTCTTACTTCTGATTTTTGCAGTTATTTTATTAGCATGCAGATATTTTGATTGCTACTGTTAATTACCCTTTTCATTTTGCAGGAAATTATAAAACGCCTTCCAAACAATTTGAAAAATGTCGATCTTTCTGCTGTAGTTACTGGGTGCCTAGTTTATTTAATGTTTTATGTACGTCCTTTTGATAATATTAATTTCACATTACATACCTTTTGAAGTCAAAAAAGCTGGTTATATGTAGGATTTCCGGTTGCGAGATGTTGGTGAATACGAGGAATGGTATGGTCAGCCCCACAAAGCACAAGACTTGCAGGTTGATTTAATCTTCTCTTGGACCTCACCTTATTGAAAAACTTCTGATGCATTTTAATCTTAATAAACATTCTCATTGTGAAACATGTATAGATTGTTTTGCACTTGTGCCTTTTTTTACGTGTGAACGATTCTTGTTGATGGTGAAATACAGAAAGAAGCGGTGTATGGTCTGACGGAGATATCTAGAAGAGAGATCGAAAATGCACGTCTAGTGGCAAATCCTGGCTGTTATCCAACTTCTATTCAACTTCCTCTTATTCCCTTGATAAAGGCATGTCTGTTTCTTTACTTCTTTTATATGCTTTCATTTAGGAATGTATTATAATAAGTGCTTTTTTGTGAGGTTGCCTATCTGGGTTGAGCAATTAAAGGCTCTTCTTTTACATACACATGTGCTAAATATAGGAGAAGCAGGGGTTAATCTTGTTCATCCAAAATAAATAATATTACCAAAGTTTTGAACTCATTTTCTGCTTTTCATCATTGTAATAATTAAAATCTTTTTGTATGATACTCATTTAGTTACTACGTCTGTGCTTTTACTCCATGGTGTCATATTCTTCTGAGTCGATTATCGGTAAGTGACGGAATTCAAAGTGATGTGCTAATATGTTAATGATTCAAATGAGATTAATTAGTTCTTGAGGTCTAGGTGCATGTCTGGTAAAGAATTCAGGGAAGGAATATATAGTATAATAAACAAGATTTTAGTATATTTTTCTTCCTTAATGTTGTACATTTCCATCCAATTCTTCATAATTCTCTTGACGAAGTGTACAGACGACCAACCCTAGCATCTCTTGTCTTTTCTATTTGACAAACCAGAAATTCATTGTGCTTGATATGGACATATATTATTCCCCTTTCCATATAGTTCTTGGACTCAATAGAGTATGCAAAGATTGAACTTTTGAAGGGAGTTGGCATTTAACCTTAACCGAAGTTCCCGACCGGTTCCAAGAAAAAATTAGGAACGGGAACTGAGAATCGAGCCGGATGGTTCTTGGTTTTTGAATTGGAACTGTGTATCCAACTCTGAAACTGAATTTTTCATTTTTATAAGATCTTTATTTTTTACTATTTATTCACAGTGACCTTATGACCCGATAGGATGCAAAAGAAACGATGGGATGTAAAGAAAAGTAGACAAAGTTGATTGTTATGTTGTTTGCATGGGAATAAATTTGTGTTGTTTTTCAGATGAATAAATTTATGTTATTTTAAGTTCTTTAATTTTTTACAATTTATTCACTGACCCAGTGAGTCGGTGTGATACGTGGGAAATGTTGGGATGTAAAGAAAAGTCGATAGTATTGATTGTTAAGCTTTTTTTAGAGGAATGAATTTATGTTGTTTTTAGTATTTGTAGAATCTAGTACTTATTTTTAGTTTCTAGTTTGTTCTTTGATTATGTAATTTGATGTTTATGCTTTGGTAGATATTGGATGCTATTTGGTTGCATATTGAATGTTATTTGGTCATATAATTCACTTCTTCTATTTATGCTAGATACTGTTAGTTTCAGTTTGGTTCTACTCATAATTTGTATTGTTAACTCACGATTTTCAGAAACATGTTATGAGTATAACGAAACAGGAATTGATAGTTTGGGTTTAATTCCAGTAATTTATGTAGATCCGAATGGTTCCATTTACATATATAATGGGCGATGCCAAGTATTGAAATATCCGAACCAATCCGACGCCCATACCTAACTTTTAATATGAAATGGTTGTAGGCTAAACTCATCGAAGTGAAGAACATCATTATCGACTCAAAATCTGGTGTTAGCGGAGTAGGTTTGAACTATGTTCGCAGCCTTCCTGTGGCCTTCCTTATCAAAACTATTCGGCCCCGTTTGATTCCCTCTATTTTCCTAGGAAGTTGGAAAAAGTTTTCCATTTTCCACCTTTTGTGGTGTTTGATAGCAAAAAATTTTCCCGGAATTCGTTTTCCCTCCCCACCCCTCACGCGCCTCTTTTTTTGGTTTTGAAGGAAAATGTTTTCTTTTATTTTTTGTGGCAATTGATTTTCCAGCTTTTTTTTTTTTTTTATTTTTAATTCTAGACAAAATGGTAAAAAAATTTATCACTTCTATTGATAATTTTCATGCAAAACAAAACCAAACGAATAGTATTCGGTATAGTAATTTTTTAAAAAATATTTTAGCAATTGGAACAAATTATAGACCTAATGGTAAAAAAATTATCACTTTAATGGACAATTTTCATAAAAACAAAACCAAACGGACACCAAATTTTTAACATTTTCCAGGTGGGTGTTTTATACCAATCAAATACAATTAATTACAATTCTCAGTAAAATAAATTTTAGGCAATTCAATTTCCTGTAATTCATTTTCTTTCCACCCAAATTCAACATTTGCAATCAAACGGACCCTTAATGTTATGTTCAACAACGAATCAGTTTTTGATATTTGATATGCCGTGCAGGGCGTGGAGCTAAGGAGGAAAATTTGTACACTGAAATAGCAGAAGGCATACATTCTTATGGTATTACCAGGCATCGTCATGGTGAGTAATCAATTCTAGGAATACAATAATTATACTCTCTGATAATACTTAGCTGTTTGATTTGGATAAAAATATGGTTTTAAGTAGATTTTGATAAAAGTTGATGAAATGTGTCAAAAAGAAAAATTGATAAAAATTGCGAGTACCGTAAAATGTGTTGTTGAAAACGATTTTTAAGAAATGGGGGCCAAATAAGGGCTTAATTTGCAGAATCTATTAAACACGTGCCTAAATTGACCAAATGAATCTTTTCATGGGTATCCAAGATGCCATCTGCTTTAAGAGATGTTATGCCTAGGCCTTCTTGCTGCCACCTTATAGAGCATGTTTAGATAAGCTTATAAATAACTGATAAGTTACTTAACTTTTTGTCTTCTAACAGGTTTGAGATAAGTTACCTTTTTCTTACTTCAACTAAAAATGAAGTTACTTTTTTAGTTGAAGTTACTTTTGTAAAAGTAACTCTTATCTTGCTGTCAAAGTAAATTACTTATTTCCAATTTTAATCAATGGGAAGCAAATTTTTTTTTTTTTTTTTTAATTTAAAAGTTTACTTATAATTTAACTTTTTAAGCTTAGCCAAACGTGCTCTAGTGACTATAGAATCATTTTACTTGTCTGTTTTGGTGACGATGGATTTGTGCGCCTTTGCAAAATCTAAAACAAATTAGCGTCTCTTGTGTGGATTATGAATGCATTAATATAAATTGTTTTCATTTTATAGTGCCAGAAATTGAACAAGGATTGTCAAATGCAGCAAATTCAGAAGTTACTGTTAGCTTCACTCCGCACTTAATGCCAATGGTAACACTTAAACTAAGATTTGTAGTCTGCGCTATCACTCACTCTTATCACTTATGTTATTCTCCAGAGTCATGGTATGCAATCAACTATATATGTGGAAATGGCCCCAGGAGTGTCAACTCAGGATTTATATCAGCATTTGAGCTCATTTTATGAGGTAACTGATTCATTCAATAAAGAATGTTTGGCTAAGCTTAAATTTTTTATTTTTTTTTTATTTTAAATAGCTAACTTTTGTTTCTTTAGATTAGTTATGTTTGTCTTACCCTTAAGTGAAAAGAGAGTTGTTTTAGTCAACTCAGGATTTATATCAGCATTTGAGCTCAATTTATGAGGTAACTGATTCATTCAGTAAAGCATGTTTGGCTAAGCTTAAAATTTTATTTATTTCTTATTTTAAATAGCTAACTTTTTGTTTCCAAACATGTTTAGATTAGTTACGTTTGTCTTACCCTTAAGTGAAAAGAGAGAGTTATTTTAGAAGTGTTACTTTAATTTCAAAATATACAACTTATTCCCTATTATGATCAATAGAAAGTTTATTTATTTAAAAATATAGTTACACATTTCTGATTGGCAGTGAGCTGTGGTTTAATGTTTTATTCTATGCCATATCCAGATTGAATTTGTCTATAACTAGGCTGCTACTAAATCTTCTTTATAATTTATTATCAAAGCTCTCATTGAGACTCTTCTCTTTGATCTCATGGAGTTCTGTCTATCAAGGTTTGACATAAGAGAAGTAAAAAAGGTTGACGTCCTATTCCATCACTTCAAAATCTCAATTGCAAGTGAATTGTGTTTCCTAATATGCCTGCGGCAACCTTTTCTATCATTCAAAGATGGAGGACCCTTTGTAACGACCCCGGTCTCACTTAACAAGCTGTCCCGACCGTTAGATCGACGACGTACTGTCCACATTGCACCAACATGGGTCTTTTGAGCATGCTTTATCCTTACTCGCACGCTCCCCGAAAAAACTTCTTAGAGGGTCACCCATCATAGAATTGCTCCAAGCCAAGCACGTTTAACTGTGGAGTTTCTAACTATGGACTTCCGAAAAAGAAGGTGCACCTTGTTGATATGAGTAGTACCTATCAAATCTTTTTTAAGCTTTCCTGGGCTGGCTTATGAAAATTAATGTTCTAATTGGCCAGATCTGATTGACGTAATGTTGTTATCCTGCTTCACAGAATGAAGAATTCGTGACTCTGCTGAAGAAAAATGAAGTTCCTCATACTCGACATGTTCGAGGATCTAATTACTGCTTTATGAATGTATTTTCGGATCGAATCCCTGGAAGAGCAATAATAACTTCTGTTGTATGTTCTTCTCATCCAGTATAGATTACGTTGGATCTTTGCTTTCACTTCTTGGCTCAGTGTCCAAGTGCCATGATGCAGATTGATAATCTTGTGAAGGGAGCTTCGGGTCAGGCCTTACAGAATCTTAACTTGATGATGGGAAATCCTGAGAATATGGGGCTCCTTTACTTGCCTTTGTTTCCTTGAGCATTATATAAGTTAATGCTCTCGATACATGTGTAAGTCTCCATCCAATTATCCTCCACTAGTGACACCAAGAACTCTATTTTTTTTTTTTACTATATTGATGTATTTAAGGCCATACGATGGGAAGTATAGATGTGTAAACTAGGCCGGCATGACTCAGTTTTGGGTATGCCTCTTTCCGGCTAACCTCTACCTGGTGCCTGGGGAACCTCATAATCTTTAAGGCAAGGCTAGTGGTCTAGTCTGGAACGGGCTGTCCCAAATCCGTGCCAGACTGCCCAACAAAGTTTTACACCCCTTGGTAGGTAGAAGGCCCGAACCAGAGAAACAATGTTACTTCTTTCCAGTCCTCTGTCGAATTCTCTTTGTATTTCCCTGTATCATCCTTCACATTTTTAGGTCCAATGTTGTAATTGGCATATTTGTGAACAAAAGGATCGTAATTGAACACTTGTAAAAAGTCAAGGATTTGGATACAATTTTGTATAGATGAGTTAGTTAGGGTTAGAGGTTAAAAGCAAGGAAAGTACGGTGTCGAAATTTCGCTAGAGACGTGTGCAAAAGAATGTGAGACTGCTACAACAAATCTTGGTAGAAGATTGTGAGTATGTAAGTACAGCAGAACTTGGAAACTACAGGACGTAGATCGGGAGATCTAGTGGGTTGGCTAGAGAGTATCTACGGTAGCAGATCGCAAGGCTGGAATGAGCAGCAGATTTTGGAGTTGCAGGGTTTACAATAGCTAGTGGAACTAGTTTGGAATTGAACTGTAACCCACATTTGTCTATAGTGGAGGTAACTGACTTGGTCCCGGAGTTTTTCCCAGTTGGGTTTCTCCGTCATCATATCGGTGTTCATTATTTATTACTTTCCATATTATAAACCGTGGTATTCAAACATAGGATAATTGAATTGTATGCTTAATCATTTAGAAACTATTAAAAAGTGACTTATTGCTTTTAATAGATTAATTACGTACGTAAGGTCAAATTTAGTTAGTAAACTACGCGTTTTTCAATTGATATCAGAGCCTTATTTCGATTCCTGACCTTAATTTCGTCTAGATGAGTCAATCAGTTTATGATTCGAGTGGGTGTGATATGGAACTTCATGAGGCTTATGAACAATTATTTGAGGAGAGTCTTAAAATTAAAAAAGTGAATAAAGTCGTGCTTGAAAAGGTTAAAGCACTTGAATTAGAAAAAGAGAGCCTTACTAGATGTCTGAATGAATTAAGGATTGAGAAAGAGTCCTTAGAGGCCAAGGTTAAAACCCTCACGAGCGATCTTGAAAAATCTAATACTAAACTTCTTGCCTTCTCTAGTAGTTCTGAAAAGTTAGATAACATTTTAGGAATGGGCAAGCCGGTTGGAAATAAGGGAGGTCTAAGTTTTAAAAAAAGCAATGCTAGTACTTTTAAGACCACGTTTGTCCCTACTACTGACCAGCCTAAACATATGCCTAACCCTGACCTTAAAGATAAGGAATTTGTTAGACAGGGGCCTACTAAACAGTGTAGGACCCGTCGACCTAGGAATAGACATCAGCGTCCACATACATTTGGTCTTAGGTTTATCTCTACATGTTTTCACTATGGTGAGTTATAACACATTAAGCCTAGGTGTCATCATTTCCTGAACAGAAATAGAAATGAAAACTTAAATAGAAATAAGGATCAGGATTATGTTGGTCATATTAACTTCATTACTTATCAGGTAAGTAAATTGGCCACGTTAATGACACAAATGATCGGAAATATTCATATTATTGGCAAGTTTGGGTGAAAAAAATGATCTGAAATTTTTTGAAAAAGATTACGGTGCTCTTAAAAGAAAGAGCATTTATATACATAATTGATTAGGCATTTTTGGTGCATGCTCGTACTTTATCATTGTGTGACATTGATTTATGCATGCATCATATTTGTTTATTTATTTTTTAGGTAGAAAACTCATGCATATGTTTTATTTTATTTTTTTGTATGTTTGCCATTTTATTTTTTGTGCTTAGTACATTCATGTTTTAAAATAAAAACAACAAAAAAATTGAAAATTGAAAAAAAATGATGAAAACTTCTACAGCATATATGACATTATTAAACTTACATATTGTGATCATGTATGGACATAATTAATAAGTTGTAGCATAGTTTCCATTACTTGCTTGGGTTTATATGGAGTAATTAGTATAGGTGTCTTCATGTACCATTTGCACTGCACACACTATCATATTGTAATGAGATTTAACCGCGTGTGTGAGATTTAGGATGACTCACATGTTAGTAAGCTGACTTTGAACATGAATTGACCATATTTATTGGACATAAACTCAAGTTTATCCCCAATAATAAAAAGCTCAATATCTTATGTTCTTTTTAGGAGCCTATTTGACTCGAGTAATTAAGTTTGCGGGATTTCTCATAAGCTGGTATCTATGGTCAACTGACTTGGGTTAACCGACCTAAAGCTCAATACATGTGTCATTTTAGTCGCTTAATGAAGATGAGATGCACTTAAGAAGTGAAAAATAAATATGAGCTTAAAATATTGAGAGATGTGAAAATAAAATATGCTCAAAGTCAAGGGAAGAAAATACTATCAATACAAAATGAGCTTTTATTTACAGGTCCTTATGTGATGTAAATGGTTTGACTTTCATAAGTAGATGAATATACTTATTAGCAATGATGTTTAGTATTTCCTTTCTCACAAAATTAAGGTCTGGAGTGATATTTACAAATGATTAGTGACACTTTACACACATGGATCACTTATACAATTTACTCCGTGTTAACTTGAACTGAGTATGTGGGAAGGTTTAATGTATATTTATTATATTTTATGCATGCTAACGACTGCATTTTTTAGTGCTTATATGTTAAAAAAAAAATTTCCTTCGTCATTTGTGACAAAAAGGATGAGAGGGTATTTGCAAAAGAAAGTATTTACTAAGGGGGAGAGATTTTATGTCTAAGGGTCGTTGGGGAGAGACATAAATACATTTTGCCTACTGCATAAAAACATTGAGAGTTCGTAATAAGGGGGAATGTGAATTGCATCTGCATTGCATATCATATGCATAGCTGTTTGAGTTTTCGATGTTTTGTAATATTAATGTTTTGGTTAGTGTTTTGATTGACATTAATGTCACATCACAAACTAGCATGTCTATTTGTGTTCATGAGTTTTTTGATTTCACGTATCACGTATTTTTACACTGGGTATTGAGTTTTGATTTCAGAAATCAACTATACCAAGGAATGTAGAAGTAGAAGACCTCGAATAACTTTGGTAGTATAGATCCTTGACTTTATTTTGAACAAAATGGTCGTAATTGAACAATTGTAAAAAGTCAAGGATTTGGATACAATTTTGTATAGATGAGTTAGTTAGGGTTAGATATTGAAAACAAGGAAAGTGTGGGCCGAAATTTCGCTAGACTGTCGCCAACATTTGGCTCGAGCAATAGAAACAGAACCTCGATGTCGCTCGAGCGACAGACTCCCTCGCTCGAGCAACACATTTGTGCGGCCAAGTCGACGAACTTTTTTGTCATCTCTAATCATGCTACACAAATAAGTTCAGTTATTGGGATTAAAAATAAGAGAACATGTGACACACCATTATTGAACTGTTTGGAAAAAAAAGAAAACCTTAGCCCCCAAAGCAGCACATATTCAAAACCCTGTTTTCAATACCTATTTAGCATGATTGACCGCAATGACAAAAAATGGAAAAGAAATTACATTGGAGAAAAGGTAACGGTGAGGATTGAAATTCAGTACACCAATACAAAATTTAACCTGTACCCAAGAGCACCGAATCTGGGCTCCAACCCTTAAAACCCTGCAACAGTATGTTATATAGCAATATTCAAGGTTTTCCAACTTATCCGCGGCTAACAAGAAGGGTAAATGATTAGAATTCAGTAGTCCCAGAAAATGTAACAGATTTTTTTTATTTATTTTTGTTGGGTTTTGAAGGTTTTTTGGAGACAGTATAATGGTTGTAGTAATATGAAGTTGATAATTCTGTTTTTCTGGTCGTCCACTCGCTGAATTCCGATTTCCACTTATTGCCTTCTGCTAGGAAATAATTATGGCTCACAAACTCAATGCTCCTGCTGTGTATGGGCTCCGGGGAATTAAGGTAATTCAAGTTTATCTTGAAGTGTTTCACTCTGTTTTATTAAATTGCTTCAATTTGCGAAAAATGGTTATTCATCTGGGGTTGGGTTGCTTGATGGTGCAATTTGATAAGGGAAATGGGCTAATGGATAATGAAAAGAAAATTTCACTACTTTTATGCTAGAGTGGAAGTTGGATATGGTTTTTATTCTGATTATTATTAGTCTTGTTTTTTGCGTAACAGTGCATCTCTCGTAAATTTAATCCGATGCAATTAGAATGATTTTGCCGGAATGTTGAGGTGTTTGTGTAAATAGGGGTTTTTCATGGAATTGCAGAAACTACAGAAATCAAAGAACTGCTTTTCTTTACAATGGCAATACGTTTTCATTCTTCTACATAAATAATTTCTATTACGTCAACATGCGTAGCTCAGAAACTCAGAAACGAAAGATGAAAAATGCCCTGTAGTTAACACGCATCTCTTGTTTAAGGGGGATACTTTTCCTTTTGGAAGTGGTATGTATATTTCGTCTTGGTAATTCGAGTTATAGAACTACCAAGCTATTCTGCTGTCAAGTACGCTGTAGCTTGGCTGTGATGATATGTCATTTAAATATGCACAAGTACATAGCTTTGTAGGTTGAACATATAATTTTGTTCTATGTTACCACCAGTTTCAGATTACAACTTTCTTGTGTTATGACAGATTTGGCCGTCATGCAGTAGGCCGAGTAGTTGCATGTTGAGTCTCAAACAAAATGGAACATGCCGAGTTAGTCCGACAGTTCAGTGCATTATGAACATGGCCAGTGGACAGTCTGATGAACCTGGGAATTTACAATTTGGATATATAATGGAAAAGTCGAGAAAATTGTGGGACAATGTTCCTCAGCCAGTCAAGAGCTTCCCCTGGAACAAGGCATCAGGAAATTTCATTCAACTCATTCTCGACCTTGTCTTGGCAGTAATTAAGTACTTATCTCTACCTGTATTCACAATTACATCCATTAGTGAGATGTCTTATTGTGCACATGAAAAGAAGCTATACCTCGTTCCACTTCCATTTCTAGTTGGTGTCACTGTAGCTGGGGTCTTAAGAGAAGCAGCCATGGCCTCATCTCCATCTCTCAAGGTAAATTTTGTATGTATAACATTTAACATATGTAATTGAGGGATACCGAATAAAAGTTCCCACAGGTGATATTTAATATTGTGCCGCTTAAAAGATAATCATATTGATCTGCTATGTATCTCAAGGGAGAATGAATTTACTAACATAACAAAATTTTCTTTGATCCTTAACGGATCTATAATCTACACTTTCAAGATACTGGCTAGGATATCACAGCTCGAATTTGATACAGGGACTAATAGACCTTTTGGACAACGTTATATGCTCTATTCCTTGTATGCTCGTGTTTGTTGTGAATGAATTTCATGGTTGTCGTTATTCTTGTTTCATTTTGCCTTTTACTGTACCACCACTATTTGATGTAATTAGTTGATCTTTTTATGTCGCCTTTGATAATATCAACTCTCTAGTTTTTGTGGTGATGTCATACACACGTCTTCATGAATTGTCTGTAACAGTTCATTATTTTTTACTGCTTTTGACACTCAACACCAAACATTGATGAAGTAACTTCAATTATTAAACATCAGAAATGAGCTAGAATGTGTTTTTCATACTCCTTCCCGTGTGTATAACGTAGACACTTTGTTTCAGCATTCTATTGTAATCAAACATTAGAAGGAAGAATACTCGTAGATTTGTATTTTGACGGGTTATCTTCGTGTTATAGCAGAATGCAGAAATCCCCTGGCATCTGGTTGCCATTGCAATATTCTTCACATTGCTTAAATTGCCCGGCCCATATTACCCATATTGGGGGCGTATTTTCATTCCACACTTTGCAAATGGTGGATTGTTCTCCTGAGATACCAAACGTAAAGATTGGTACAGAAAGCCTGGAAAGTCATCATCAACAACAGCACCTGATTACTGAGTGCACAGTCAATAAATTAGGCCCTAATGTGGAAATATATAAACAGGTATGAAATGTCCGACAAAAGTCCCTTGTGATTTTTCTGAAACTTATTTTCTTTCTAGAATGCTTCTTTCATTGGTTATATATATGTTTCATTTGTTGAATTTATTGCTAACATTGTTAATGGTTTTTGATAAGTATGTAACCACCGAAATGTGGGATT
Source organism: Fraxinus anomala (assembly GCA_903798345.1). Classification (NCBI taxonomy): domain Eukaryota; kingdom Viridiplantae; phylum Streptophyta; class Magnoliopsida; order Lamiales; family Oleaceae; genus Fraxinus; species Fraxinus anomala. The sequence goes on along the minus strand of CAIGRN010197227.1, from coordinate 17,670 downwards.
TTTTTTGTTCTTGATTCAACTACCTTGAGAATTAGAGGTCCTGAAACAGGAGATTGTTTTGCTTTCTCTATGCTGCAATCTACTTTCTGTAACTAAGTAAAAACCATCTCTTTCACGTGTGGCCAACACTAATCAATAGAATCAATAACCACCTTTACACAATCGAATTATTTATTTCATATCATTTCTTGTGTGTAGGTCAGAGACGAAGAGGTTGCTGGATCACGAAACTAAGCTACTTTCGAGATGCATATATCCACCAAGTTTATCTCCATCTTCAGAATTCTGTAGGAAGTGATAAAAGTAGTCTATCCCGTCGGTTTGCCAGCAATCAAGAAGGTTTTAGCTCGAAGGTATTGATGGTTTGCTGTATTGGATGTCTAAAAGGGAATATGAGAAGGTATTTTAGCATGTATTGTAGGGAAGTGCACATTAGAAATTTGTTTCATTTCGCTTTTCCATGTAATGCCTGATATTCATTTTGAGTTGTAGTTTTTCTGGTAAAACTTTTATGCAAGACAAATTTGTTTTTTTTTTTTTTTTTTTTTTT
>CAIGRN010197227.1:0-17038 GCA_903798345.1 Fraxinus anomala | reverse complement strand
TTTTTTTTTTTTTTTTTTTTTTTTTTGGGAAATTACCTTTCATAATCACCTATATATAGCCCTGTGGTATGCGAGTTTTTCTTTTTTCCAAAAAGAACTCATCTTATTTATGGAACCATTTGTGCCAAGTTCCCTTTAAAGTTAATTTCCCGGAGAGAAAAATAACGTATGGAGACACTAAGCCTATGTTTGCACTCCATTTTCTTCATGAATTATTATTTTTATTTTTTAAANTTTCCAAAAAGAACTCATCTTATTTATGGAACCATTTGTGCCAAGTTCCCTTTAAAGTTAATTTCCCGGAGAGAAAAATAACGTATGGAGACACTAAGCCTATGTTTGCACTCCATTTTCTTCATGAATTATTATTTTTATTTTTTAATATTCTTTTCAACAACAAATTTTTCAATGAGATAATTTTACACGTAAATTAAATTTTTTTCTTCTATTTTTTAATTATACATTCTTCAGAAAATTGCAATTTCAAATCTATTTTCGCCCAAAAATGAGGCTCAAACAGGACTTAAGCATACACTTTTTTATGAATTTGCATTTGTAAAGATTAACTATTGATACCCATAATTGCATATGTGGCCTTAACCTTGAAGAAAGTAAAAATCCTCTTCCTAACTAAATTGTGTGTTATTTTTATTCTCAACATTTAAGAATTTAAAGTTCAATGGCAAAAAGAAAAGGATTCTAGCTCGTTATTTAGTACGAACTAGTAAAATGACAGATATTAATAAATTTTTAAAAAGACAACTCTTAACTTTATTTTTAATAAAAACAATTAAGAACTTGTTTGAGCTCCATTTTTTTCAAAAAATAATAATAATAATAATAATGCATTTTTGAACAGTACATGATGAGACTTGTTTAGTTAAAATATAAGAAAAAAATTTAGATCTGAATGTAATATTATTTTATTAAAAAATGTGTAAATATGATATCAAAACACAATTCAAGAATACATTTTTTTATTTTTTTTCAAAAAATGAGCTGAAACAAGGACTAAATAAAAAAAAAAAATTAAGGAAAAAAAGAATTAAAATTCATTTTTTGACACGGTGTACTTGATAGTAGTTGACAATATAAAAAAGAAAAGGTTGAAATTTTAATTTATCATATCTTGTCCGATTTTATTCATTACCGTTAGCCAAACATACACTTTTTGTTGCATTGATGAATCAAATGTTAATTGTTACTAATCTTAGCATTCCTAAATAATTTATACGACTTGCTACATTTCCCGAGTTCCCATTTAAGGGCCTGATGGGAGCTTTTTTTCCATCACTTTTGGGTGGCACCGTTCATAAAAGGGTTGGAAAAATCGATGCTTGTTAGTTTTTTGGGCACCGGTTTTGGATCGTTTAAGTTGAGATTTGGGGTACCATCTTAAAAGGTCAACCTTGTTAATAGAAGTAGCCCAAGATCTTATTTAATTGGTCTGTATCAACATCTTTATTCGATGTGGGATATATATCCCTTAACACGCACTCACAAGATGATGGCTCGTTTGAACAGACTAATTTGAAATCCATGTGCTCACTTTTGAAGTCTTAACGGGATCGAATCGATCGTTGGAACATAATAGGCTCTGATACCATGTTAAGATTTGGAATTCCATCTTAAAAGGTTAACATTGTCAAGAGGAGTAGCCCAAAATCTTTATTTAACGTGATCGAATCACTCGTTGGAACATAATGGGCTCTGATACCATGTTAAGAATTGAAATCCCATCTTAAAAGGTCAGCCTTATTAAGAGGAGTAGCCCAAGAACTTTATTAATTGGTCTGTGTCAACATCTTTATTCGATATGGGATATATATCCCTTAACAAAAAACCATCCAAAAACAGTGTAGTGTAATTTTGATCGATTGTTTCAACCTACCAAAAGAAAGAAAAATGCATAATTTCTTCCACAGCGGTGTTAAGGGGAAGGCAGATTCAGTGAGAGCAACAACTACAAACTGTGAAGTGTTTGAAGAACAAGAAAAATATGTACAAAACGAGTGCTTAAAAGCCAGTTTGAAAATGACTAAAGATTTTTTCTAAGAAACACAAACTCGACCACTGAATAGAGTTACAGATGAAGCGCAAACACGGAGGAGGAACAAATGGTTCGTGTTAAAATAAACCAAGCATCATCAAACAGTGCCACTAACCTTTCATCAAATAGTGTAGTTCATCTTCGGGTTTGGGTTCCAAATTACATTGTACAATCACATTGCATAGATGATTTCTCCGCTGCTATCAATGTCGAGATCAGGGTCACTCTCTAGATCTTCCTCCATATCGTCATCAAGATCCAGGCTGCCAGTAAGATACTGATTTAGATTATTAGTCCCAGTTGCCGGGATAGTAGCCTCAGTAATTATTGACATGATTTCAGCATCACTCTGCATCGGTTGATCAGGCTCCTCGAACTGGTTGTTCGTCATCTTTTCATCCATAAGATCTGCGGGGAGGTTCTTCAGAAACCACTCGTGGTTCCTGATCTCGGGAATACTTATCCTCTGCCACAATGTAACGGATGTAAGAGGACTTGAGTTGCAATATGCTATACCTAAAAAGCTAAAATAAGAAAAGAGTCTCTGATATCCTGTTATCACAAAATAGCAGCACCAAGAGTTATGAGCTTAGCATGTTTGGTTAAGCTTGTAAGATGCTTTTTTTAGTTTTTGCATTTTATTTTTACAGTAAGCAAAATTCCAACTTTGACCAATAAAAAATATATCTTTTCTGAAACTCATTTACTTACAAGTAACTTTACTTTCAAGTAAACTTTTAAACTTAGCCAAACATGCTCTAAAGGAAATTCTCTTATTTTTCCAACTCCTCTTAATCAACTTGGGATTCGGTGAATACTGTGGTGGTCAGGACAATTATAAATTATCCCTATCCACTACATTATTACATTTCCATAAGCCAAACCAAATAAAGAAATAGAAACCTAACAAGTATTATGCATGTATGCATGGGAACATAAAAAGGGAGATTGAAGAAGCAAAAGGTTCGCACACACTATACGCATAATAAAAACACAAGTTAAGAAGTTCAATAATGACAGAAAAGAATAAATGAAATTCCGTTTCTGGAATAGTCAACCCAAGGCTGAAATAAGAGCAAGAGTCTTCACGTCCGCAAACAAATCTACAAAACTTTAACCAACCTTTGCAGGGTCTGCTACAAAAATCCTTGAGATCAGGTGATGGCATTCTGGAGATATATGAACATAATCTGGAATTGAATACTGAACACTCAAGATTCGCTGCAATAAATCAAGCTGGTACTTCAGTAAGCAATTTTAACAAGATAAAAAACACAGTCAAGGCAGGCTTAATAGTACCTGTATTGTCTTACGGAAGTTTTTGGGTTCCTGAGGATCCTCAAATGGGTAAGCCCCAACCAACATAACATACAGAGTTACTCCGCAGGACCAAACATCCGCAATCTGAAAGAGTATTGGCACAGGAGATAAGAAATTAGTCTGCTGGTGAATAGTGGTGTTATACATATTCAGTATTTATTATAAAGAATAAAAAAACAGAAAGTTTATCTATAGATTATCCATACATATAGTTGATAACAGGAATCAGTGAAAAAATGTGACAGAAATACAAAAGTACATATGTTGGAAGAAATATCTTGACTTCTTACTCCAATACTAATGACATGACTTGAGAATAAGAGAACTAGACAACTTCACATATTTTACCCCGCTATTCCATTGAAGGTTTGTGTATGCCATCCCTACCCTCATGGCTATAAGTAGGTTTGAACCGCGAGAGATCAACTAGAGCACATGGCTCGTCTCGAGCTCATTGAAGATCACGTTGGGAGCTGAGGCAAGACAAGCTAACAATATGTTTTTTAGCCTTTAGACATTTTCAGCTATGATCGTGCTTAGCTCATTAAGAAAATAAGTACCAAGTACTTCAAGCTTGGTTTTAAAATAATGAGAATATCTTGTACATTCCATAAGCCTCGTTGTAAGGTCAAGCTTGAACAATCTAGCTTGGCTCAAGTATGCTCATTACGCCCTTGCCCTCCCACATCAGCCACACACCTCTGAAATCATAAACTCGCCTTTCTTTGTGCATGCATATGCACCAATTATTATCTTGTCTTACTCTAATCTCTCTCATTCTTGTCAGATGTATTCAACTCACATCTTCTCTCATTTGTTGGATCTTCATCTCAAAGATCTCCATGCAAAATGTAAGATTTTTCCCTCTTGTTTCCTTCTATATTATCTACTTAATTCCTCTCTTTCATCATCATTTCCACCTGCATCTTCTTGTCATATGTTTCATAAAAAACAAACAAAGACACCATCAATGTTTCAATATGCCTCTATCATGCCCCAGTTTGACCCCCATTCTCCAAAAATTCATTTTTTTCTCAAACCCATTTTCAACCACACAGTCCTCTAATAAAATAATTTTGTACGTAAACCTAAATTTTTTTCTTACTTTCTAACCACACATCCTCCAAAAAATTCACTATTACAAAATTCATTTTTAAGAACAATTGGTCTCAAACACACACTATTTGTCTCATTAGTGTTGTTTGTCCAAAATAAAGACTTATGCTGCTAAAAGTCTAACTTCCAGCGATGGGGACTGAAACATCCTCAGGAAGGTTTCAAAATTGCTCTACAGAAACATCTCGAAAGCATGAATTTTTTTTTTTTTTGGCAAAACAGGAGTATAACACATTGTAAAAACTTGCAAACCTCTGTTTCATAAGCCAATGATGCAACTTGTCTGATAAACATGCAACTACTAAAACACACACAGCAAATTGCTCAACTAACTCCCTGAAAGAATTGAAGCATTATAAATAACTTACCTTGCCATCATATTCTTTCTTTAGTAGCACTTCGGGAGCGATATATGCAGGAGTACCAACTGTTGACTTTGGTTGGGAATGCAGCACCGAGGACTGAAAATAAGTGAATAATAATAGTTACGCACATGACAAAGAGAACAGATAAATGAGAAGTGCCTAGTTCCCTGCTAACCCCTGGGATATGAAGGCAAAAATATGTTCAAGACCAACAATTTCCTTTTAAAGTTGAAAATGACGGATCATTTTTCACATATAATGATTTGAGAGAACCTTTGTGAATTATCCAGTATCTAATACAATTCGCTTCAAGCAAAAGGGATCCAGAAACATGATGCAGTCTCAAATGCAAGCTATATATTTACTCAACAGCTGAAAAATAAAAGGTACAAGAGAGCCATCATCTACCTTCGAATAGCCAAAATCACAAATTTTTAAACGAGGAGCTGGACTTCCATCCAATAAAGTGTTCTCTAGTTTCAAGTCTCGATGACATATTTGCTTCAAAAAAGAAAAAAAAAAAATCAGTCCGCAGGTTAGCATGTATCTTCATTTTAGTTTAAGCAGGATTACTAAGAGAGTTCATTCAAGTACCATAGCATGACAGTAGCTGACCCCGGATATGAGTTGCTGGAAGAAGAAGCGTGCCTACAGGAGATTTTATAGCAGATACATCATTAACATAAGCAGGGAGCTATTGACAACCAAAATCAATGCAGTAGAAGTACCTCGTCCTCACTGAACCGTCCTGCATTGCATATCCGTTCAAACAGCTCTCCACCAGCTGCATATTCCATGACAATAGCCAAATGGGTAGGCGTCAATATGACCTAGAACAAAACGTACCATGATGAGCACCACCAAGTCATATAATTGAAATACGTTTCTATTTTGCAAATGAATTTACCTCTTTAAATCGGACAATGTTGGGATGCCTCAGAGATCTGTGGTTGATAATTTCCCGCTTTACATTTTCATCAATCTGTCATATAGCATGTAAAATTGAGAATAAAATAGCCAAAGTTATACACGGGGAGTCTGACATCATATTATAAATACAACATAACTCCTCTGGCTTATGATGCCTAGAATTACACAAGTTTTCCTAATGAAAACCATGATCCTATATCATTGAACACTAGAATTTGAAAGAAAAGCATGATCCCATGTCATCAAACACTAGAATTTGAATGAAAAAAAAAAAATGTTGGCTATTCACAAACAATAAAACAATTGTGGAAGTAAACTCCAATCACGGAAAAAGAAGGGTGATAAGAAAAATAAAATTTAAATCTAGAGGTTCCAGCATTTCCTTTTTCAATATTCAATCAAAATTGCATTGTACTTCAAATGGCAAAAAAATCACAAGATCACAAATCCCAAATTCATCTGATTATTACCATTTCGAAAGCCCAATCCTCTTTCCTTTATTTCCACATGGACTTCAACTAAAGTAACAACAATTAACCAAGTCTTATTCCCACTAAATTCGAGGTCGGCTACATAATTCCATTATGTTCATAGCTAAAACACAAATTAAATTTTACTGAGATTTTGATTTCCAAAATATAAAGTAATATCAAAATTACAGCTCAACGAATACGATATGGAAATAGAAGATATGGAGGTACTAACCTTCTCACCTCTCTCGATATACTTCACAGCCACAAGCTCATTCGTCTGCCGGTCTCTCATGAGGCGGGCCACCCCAAAATTACCCGACCCAATATCCTTAACCAGCTCATACCGATCACTATCATGCATTATCGGCATATCCATTCCCAGTCCCACCATCCCCGCCGGTCGATCCATCAAACCCAAAACTCCCAACCCCCAAAAAATAAACTTCAAATTTCCACAAGTTCAAAAGCCCAAAATCAACATCAAAACAATGAATTCCGTTAGCTGAAGATAGAGATAGATACAGCTAGTTTGGTTGACCCCGTGAAGCCTCTACTTACCGCAACAGCTCACAATAATCAAGTTCCCAGCTACCCTTTTCTTAGGGTTTTGTAGTGCGTTAATTCAACTATAACATCACTATATTTATATTGCTCGTACACACACATATAAAACTATATATTTGTGTGTGAGAGAAAAGAGAGCTCGTGAATTGAGCTTGCTTTTGAGCTAAAATCACACCATCTTCTTCTACAGGCTTCCAAAGAGTGATTTTTTTTTAATTTTTTTGAGTGGACGAAAAGGAAACGATTATAGTAGTTGTACTCTATGAATCAGAGCAATACAGGTGGCAGTTTCAATACGAAAAATTGCACTACTGCTCTCCAACTAAGTGCCACCATACCAAGTTAATCTTCCACTTTTATCTTTTTGTCCAAATTTCTCAAGCATTCGAAAGAAATGAAAGGTAAGACGAGTAAGATAATATATTATAGTCAAGAAATTGAGCACGAGAAAAAGAAGGTACATGCGAACATTATTTTGTAGGAGCAAGTTCGTTATTGGCAAAAAATCTTTGTTTTTCATTTGCATTTTTACTGTCTTTATTATCGAAATGTTTGACCTCTTTTTATTATGGTTGCACAATAAGTATATGTTTGGCTCCAATTTCTTAAAATTCGTTTTTCTTTTCAAACTAATTTTCAACAACATATTTTATGCTATCAACAATTTTTATCAATTTTTTAAACTACACATTTTGCCAATTTTTATCAAATTTTACTAATTTTATTTAAACTAAACAGGGACTAAGTCGCGAGCCTAGAAAACAAGCTTCATTTTAAGCTCTCGTTTGAGACTCATTCTTTAAAAAAAAAAAAAAATCTGAATTCATTTTCAATCACACATTCTCTTAATAAAATATTTTGCACATAAAATTAAAAAAAAAATTACTTTTAATCACACATTCTCTAAAAAATAAATTTTACTAACTCTTTTTTCATAAACAATGAGGTTCAAGCACAATCTATTTAATCAAATTGAGAAAGGATCATTAGATTTGTAGAATTTGTACATGTAATACAACGTAATGAGTGGACATATATTTGAAAGGTCGGTCATTAGAATTTTAAAAAATGATTGTCCAACAAGAGTAAAAGGATAAGGAATAACTTGCTTTTTTCAAAGATTGAGGATCAACTTGTTATTAAAGCAATACAGTGGGGACCAACAGTTAAATTTCCTCTAAATAATTATAATGACGACAATGATCTTGACCTAAATGACGAATCTACCCTGCATGGTGGTGGACAAAGGTCCTTTTATGGGAGCGCACGAGAATGCGATCGCGTGTACACACGTGGTGGAATATGATTCGATATTCTTCGTAAATAAAGGACAAAAGGTCCTCATGGGCCCGGCTAAATACACGTACAGGCTTTTAATTGGTTGTCAATGTTGATTTCGAGGCGGCCCATTCACTGAACGGCCCTGATTGGTTGAAGGCTGTGGCCCAATCATGTGACCCAAGTTTCCATCTACCATGGGATAAGAATACGAAAAGTTTGGTATCTGCATCACTTCAAAAAAAAGATTTCATATTTTACGGTGATTACGTTAAAATTTTTATTTTCATTCTTCTATTTATTTTTAATCATATATTATTTAATAAAATAATATTTTTCATCACATCAATAACTTTTTTAACCACACATTCTTTATCAATCTACTATTTCAAAATATATTCTTTCATAATAATGTGACTCAAACACACCCTATATTATATTATTAAAATCAAATATACTAGATGACATATGAAATATGTTATATATCAGTACACGTAGAAAATCAAATATTTAGTGAATATATATATATATTCACTAATATTATATTGTTAAAAGAATAGGATTTACATACTCATTAAATTTCAAATATAAAATATAAACAAATTGCACAGACAAGTAATAAAGTCATAATCTAGGGAAAATGATAATCAATTGGTGGATATGTTCATGGTGTGTATTATTCTTTACCGTAGATCTATAAAAGAACGAATTTGTAATTAGGTTTTGAAAATTTCTTGATGGATGATTCAAAGGAGAGACGATCTTGTGGAGATTTTGATTTGGAATACGAAATGACACAATTTTAAGGATTTTGTAATTTATTTGTCATGTTATGGGTAGGGATGGCAACGAGGTCAGTCGGGACAACCTCTCCCGCCCCGCCAGACAATTTCTCACCCGTCTCCACCTCGTTACATGTTTAAAGTGGGGCGATGCCCTTGTCTAGTTTACTACCTTGTTTAATTTTATTTTTTTTTAGTTTTTGATAATTTGTTTTATTATCCACATTTATTAGAGTGAGATAATAATATATTTTTTTATCTTTATTTATTTTTAAAAGTTAAATTATTCAAATATATTTGGTAAATTAAAACTTTATTGTTTGTCATGTTTTTTATATAATTTTAGTTCTCATTTTCTATTAGAACTAATAAAATTTTGTGAAAATTTTCATTTACTGTAACAGGGACGGGGCACTCGTTACCCGTTCTAGCCTCGGACAAAGTTACGAGCCTCGTCCTTGATCCGAATATCAGATTAAGTGAGTAATCACCGCTCCGTTCGGGGTGAGGCCCCGCGGGTCGGATTTGTTGGATTTTTTTTGTCATCCCTAGTTACAGGCGTGTTTATAAGAGCATAATTTAATGGTGTGCTTGTTGGAGTAAAATTAGATAAGTAATGAATAGTCTATATAATTTGGTTAGTTTTCCACATTTCTATTTTACTAAATAAAAACAAAAAATTTGCACAGTATTCTAAATATTTATTAAAAAATAAGTAGGCGGCATAATTACCTCATAAGAATAAGAATAATATACCCACAAATTACGTGTAATGATCTATAACTTTCTAATAATGTAAACTTGCGTGACAAATTCTTTAATTTTTTAAATTAATAGAGCTATAAATTATGAAGTTTATGTATATGCGATTCTTGTTAAACTTGATCTAATGGAACATGCCACGATGACACTAATTTTATGGGATTCGACATTTATGTTAAACAGTTTATTTGACAGAGCTTTTATTTTTGTTTCTATTTCCTGTATAAAAAAAAAAAAAAAAAACTTTCAAACCAAATTACCTTAATTAGTTTATGGAAACTAATTTTAATATAATTTTTTGAGGAAACACATTGAACCGATTTTCTATAAAAAGTAAAAACCAAACTAAAAAAATCATTTATATAATTAATTAAATGAGTTCAAAAATAACTTTAAAATTTATAAATAAATATTATTTTTTGAACTTTCTCGATCAAATAATGTTGTTTCAAAGCATAAGAAAAATACTTTTTGATGCAATACCGATTAATTTTTATAATCTTTGTAATTAAATGACATAAAAAATCTTGACAAGAAATGGTAGATATATAACAAGATTTGAAAAACATTTTTACCACTCTAATCTTATTTAACTACAAGGAGAAAATCGTGCAAAAATTTTCCTTAGTAAAATTGTTTGAATAAACTCGAGAGATTTGAAATTAAGCAATTATTTTCAAATTTAACTTGATGACAAAAAGTTACTCAATTTTAATCATGTTTTTTTAATTAAAATTTTTCCCGAATTTGATTAAATTTATATGAAATTTGTAAAATATCTAATTACTTATGTTATTCGAATTTTAAAAGTTATTTCTTCCATAATAATAAATGAACAGATTTAAAAATATTTTTTTGACAACTTCAAGCTCAACTAAAGACGCAAGTGGTGACTCTTCATTATTGCCAAGGATAAAGGTCCGGTGACGGCGCCGCTACCTCCGCCGCCATGGCAATGCTTCTAAGCAGTACCCACAACCCGCATCAGCTCACTCTACAACCCCATTTTTGTAACCACTTCATCATCTCTAAACGCACCCACAAATCCACTTTACGCCCTTCCCTTACTTTTCCCCGTTCCCTCTCATCCTCCCTCCATCGCCGCCGCCTCCCCGAACCCCACGACAATTTACCCTCCTCCGCTGTTTCCGCCAGCAACTTGGTAGTGTACGATTCCGAAGAAGCAGAAGAAAATGAAACAGAAAGTTTCAATTTTGATGAGCCATTTGAGTTGAACGAGTTGAAACGGTTTAACTCTCCGACAGTGGAGTTAAAGGAGCTGGAGGAATTGCCTGAACAGTGGCGGCGTTCGAAATTGGCGTGGCTGTGTAAGGAGCTTCCGGCGCATAAACAGAGTACATTTACTCGAGTGCTCAACGCGCAGCGCAAGTGGATTAGGCAAGAGGATTGCACTTACATTGCAGTGCACTGTATTAGGATTCGTGAAAACGAGGCTGCTTTTCGCGTAAGATTTTCGAGTCCCTGCCTGTTTCTGTCTATTTTAAAGCTTCTTCAATGAGGATAATGTTTACTTGATGAAAATGAGAGAAAGACAGGGTCTTTGTAAAGTTTAATTGTAGTTTTCACAGCATTGAGTTTAGTTGAAATTTATTGAAATGGATCTCAGAAAGGCATAATTATAGCTGGTTGAATTATACTACTATCATTTCTAGAATGAAGTGTGTCCATATATGATGCTTAATAGTACTTTCTGCTAGAGGGAATCTGAGTTCGACAGAATTTTCTAGGAATTTTCCAGGAAACATGAAGTTGGTCTTGTATTTTTCAGGTATACAAGTGGATGATGCAGCAACATTGGTTTAAATTTGATTTTGCTCTTGCTACCAAGTTAGCAGATTACATGGGTAAGGAGCGAAAATATTTGAAATGTAGGGAGATATTTGATGATATAATTGATCAAGGACTGATTCCTAGTGAATCCACATTTCACATTTTGACCGTTGCCTATCTTAGTTCGTCTTCCCAAAATTGTTTGGAGGAAGCTTGCAGCATTTTCAATCGCATGATTCAGTTGGGAGGTTATAAGCCTCAACTTAGCTTACACAACTCTTTATTTAGAGCTCTCGTGAGCAAAACAGGAGGATCTTGTAAACAATATCTTAAACAAGCAGAGTTCATTTTTCACAGTTTGGCGTCTTCTAGACTAGAAATACACAAGGATATTTACGGTGGACTTATATGGCTCCACAGCTATCAAGATGAGATAGATAATAAGAGAATTGAATCACTAAGAAACGAGATGCATTCCAAGGGGATTGAAGAGAGTACGGAAGTGCTCGTGTCAGTGTTAAGAGCTTATTCTAAGGAAGGTTATATAGATGAAGCTGAAAAAACTTGGATAAAGCTTCTTTCTTGTAATAATAATCCTCCGAATCAAGCTTTTGTGTATCTAATGGAAGTTTATTACCGGGTCGGACAACCTCTGAAATCGTTGGAAGTATTTAGGGGTATGAAGGAACAAGTGGGTTCTGCTAGTGTAACAGCTTACTACAAGATCATCGAGGTATTGTGTAAAACTCAAAAAACTGAACTTGCAGAGTCTCTCATGGCGGAGTTCATAAACAGTGGATTGAAACCCCTGATGCCTTCTTTTATTCATTTAATGGAAATGTATTCCGATTTAAACTTGCATGATAAAATGGAGTCGACTTTCTTCAAGTGTCTTGAGAACTGTCGTCCCAATAGAACTGTTTACAATATGTATTTAGATTCATTGGTGCAGATCAGCAATCTTGAAAAGGCTGAAGAGATTTTCGGTGAAATGCTTGGTAATGAGGCGATTGGCGTCAATACTCGTTCGTTCAACACTATCTTGAAGGGCTATCTTGCCTCTGAGCAGAATGTTAAGGCTGAAAAGATATGCAGTTTAATGCGCCAGAAGAAATTTGACATTGATTCTGCATTGATGGAAAAGCTCGAGTACGTGCGTAGTTTGCATTGGGAAGTCGTCGAAAAGCCCACAAGGATGAAGCTGAGCAAAGAACAGCGAGAAACACTTGTGGGTTTGCTATTGGGTGGCTTAAAGATTGAAGTGGACGAGGAGAAAAAGAATCACTTTTTTCATTTTGTTTTCAAAGAAAACTTAATCGTACATTCCATTTTAAAGAGACGTGTACATGACCAGTTCCGGGAGTGGTTAGCTTGTACTGATAAGCTGGCGGACGATGAAGATGATATTCCGTGTCAGTTCTCTACAATATCACACTCTCATTTTAATTTCTATGCAGAGCAGTTTCGGGCTCAGGATCAGCCCGTAATTCCTAAACTAATCCATCGGTGGTTATCACCTCGTGTTCTTGCATATTGGTATATGTATGGGGGTCATAGGACATCAACAGGTGATATACTGCTGAAGCTGAAGGCAAGTAAAGAGGGAGCCCAGAGGGTTGTCAAAGCACTGAAGCTAATATCTTTAGACTGTCGGGTTAAAAGGATGAATAGAGTGTTTTGGATAGGATTTCTTGGGAGCAATGCTACATTGTTTTGGAAACTAGCAGAACCCTTTATTCTCGACGATTTAAAAGATAGTCTTGAAGCAGGTGGCAAATCCACGGATGGAGATGTAGGAACTGAGAACATAAACTTCGATATCAAGTCCGATTCTGATGGAAATCCTTCGGAGTATAGTGATAGTGATAATTAGAGCATGCTGCTTGTGATTAATAGTTACTTTTCTGGAATTAATTTCTGGAAAACAAGTTCTTTTAGAAGAAATATAACATTAAAAATCATTTTTAGGAAATTAAATGTAAGTTTGACTTGTTTTTAAGCACAAATAACATGCTCTAATCACATCTTGTTGTGTTATGCTCGGCTTTGAGTCACATTCTTCAAGTTTACCGTATGTTCAAATTTGTTATGGCCAGATCCTCTAGTCAATGACTTGTGATGCACTCGAACGAAATCCTGATTGTACATAGCTGTAATTTGTAAAAGTCACAAGTCTTCCCTATTCAACTCGTTCTCATTTGATGTCCTTTCTTTTTTATATCATACACTGATTCCTGTTTGTTTATGTTCCTATGCATTCAAAATCTGCTGCCAGTTGTGGTCTTAATATTTCGTGGTTTATTGAGATGTTGAGAAAACGATGTTATTTTCTCTTCCTCGTCGAACAATTCATTCATATCGAGCAAGGTAATGTATATTGCCATTATGTTGCTGGAGAAATTCTGTTTCATCATTTCAGAAAAGAGCCTTATTAAATGACTGATTTCTTGAATATGGGTGATCAATTTCTCTGTTTTCATTACCCTTTTCCTTATTCTTTTGGGTTCTTTTCTGAATTTTTTTACTGCTTTGATACTGCATGTTAAAGTGTGAATATTGATATTGTAATAAAAGAGATTCTCCAAATTATTTTTCATATTAAAGAGTTTTCATCGTTGGCCTTCCTTTTCACTCGTCTAGTTGTTAGTTAGTTGTCTGTACATGGGCACAACACGAATAAGGTAGACATATAGGAGATATGACCTAATCGGACATGATCAAGGGATTGGCCTAATGGCAGGAAGTGTGATGCTGCTCGAAACTTAATATTACTCGAAAACTTTCATGACTCAATGTCTGGCTAAGCTTTAAAAAACAAATAATAATAATAATAATAATAATAATAATAATAATAATAAATAAATAATTGTTTTCAGGTATGTAGATATGTAGCTTTGAGATGAGTAAAAAATTACTTATTTTAAGTAACTTAATTTAACTTTGAGTGATAATTCTGAGGCAAATATGCTCATACCAGCGCAAAGTTTCGCTGGCTGAAGACAAGTTGAAACACTGATGAGTTAAAACCCAGTTAAATTTGATTGCTTCCAGTTATCAAAAGATGTCATCTTACGGTCACTACTTTTCTGGGTGGCTCCAAGGGAATGTGGTTTAAAAGCATGCAATTATTGCATATACCCATTTTAATATAATCATGTACAAAAAAAGAAAGAGTCAAGTCATTTTACCGGATGATTTTACCCACCTATTTAACAAATGCAGTGTTAGTTGAATGGGTGCAAACACTGACTGTTTAGTTAGTTTTTTAAACAGTCTAATGACGGAATGTTATGAGAGGCAAAATATTTTGTCAATGTAGCATGATTGACAAAAAAATCTCTATTAGCAAGTACGAATACACTCGCGAGAGGTCTCTGAGCGAGGAATCAATCTGTGAGGCCAAAAAATAATGCTTGTTTGGGTATTATAAATTGCTGAAATTATAATATAATATAAAAGAATGGCGAATAAGTATGTAATAGTTATATATCTTACGAAATATATGGTTAAAATTAAAATTTTGATGTTGAGCTTTAGCTTATGTTTGAACTCCTTTTTAAAAAAAAAAAAAAACTCATTTTCAACTGTATATTCTTTCATAGAATAATTTTACATGTAAACCAAATTTTTTTTCTATATTTTAATCACATATTCTTGAAAAAAAAAAAAAAAAAAAACACTATTATAAACTTATTTTTCCCCAAAAAATGAGGCTAAAACAAACTATAAGGATATTATAAAGACTGACAAACAAGCTCTATCAGCAACAATTTTATTTTGTTGGAGTTGTACAAAATCTTGACAAGTCATGAATTGTATCATTTATTTTTCTTATAATTATGGTGATCTAGTGCAACAAACTAAGCCATGTTTGACCCCTATTTTATGGAAATAATACATTTTGAAATAATAAATTGATAGAGAATGTGTGATTAAAAATTAAGGAAATTTTTTAAATTTGCGCGTAATTTTATTTTATTAAAAAATGTATGGTTGAAAATAAGTTTTGAAAAACTAATTTTTTAGAAAAATGGTGCTCAAACAACCTCTAAATGTATACATGTACTTTGACACAGAAGTTAACTTTAGGCTTTGTGATGAAAAAATTATGATAAGCAGTACTTTCTTCATAGTTCGTATTAATATTTTTCTTCTATTTGCACGTGTTAGAATTTATGATAAGCATTGTTTTTCTTTGTTAGGTTATGATTCAAATTCCATGTAATTTGGAATTATAGTTCATGGAGAAAGCCTAGATAATGTTGATTTAGGAATCCGATTTGATAAGGAATCAAATTTCATCTTATATTAAGAGTTTGATTAGAATGAAGACTTTGTGATCGATGAAAAAATATTTTGAAAACACAAGGGCGAAGCTGGGGCGTGTGAGAGATGGAAGCAAATAGGGGCTTGGCGCTACGACACCAACCTCGAAGCACCGCAATGCACAGCAAAGACAAATGTACCAGCAAGGTCAGCAAGCTCGTGTAAATTGCGAGCCACGAGCTGAGTTAGCCAAAAAAAAATAGATAAATAAAATTTCAGTGACCACACGATCACTGAATTTTCAGTGACCGTTTGGTCACTGAATTTCATATTTTTTTTTTCAATTTCCTTTTTCCCTATAAATATTCATCCATTCAATCAATATTTTTTACCGAATTTACTATCAATCTCTACTCTACTGTACTCTACATTTCATTATCAATATCATTCTATATTCTTCTACATTTTATTTTTAATCGATTTTCTACACTACTACATAATCTACATTCACTTCTCAATTCTTTAACATTCAATATCAATTATCTCATTACAAGATTCCAATCACAAATGGATCCACGCTCATTTGTTGAAAACTTATTCGGTGTCGGAGGCGAATCACCCGTTACGCTCCACAGTCAATTTGGGAATGAATTCGCCGGTCTAAATTAATTACTCATTCCAGAAAATATTCAAGATTTCGACGTTCATGAAAGTAGTCATCCAATTGATTTGGATGATGTTGATGTTGATGCTAGTCATTAAATTGATTTGGAATAGGATGAAGAACATGCATTAGATATTCCTGATACAAGAGGGAAGAGAAAGGGGAAGAAGCAGGCAAAATGTTGGGACCATTTTAAATTGGCTCAAACTGGTCGTGTAATCGATGGAGTTCCAGAAACCAAAGCAGCATATAAATACTGTCAACAACGATTGATATGGCAAAAAGACATTGGAACCACCCACCTCCACTGACAATACAAAACATGTGCGGGCAAACATTGGTTTCCTCCAGCTGGTCAAACGCAACTACAATTTGGTAGTCCAGACGCCGGTGCTATTACTACGCCACTTTCTACCTGGATGTATTCGGATGAGAAAGCTCGAACGGGAATGGTAAAGTTCGTTACCGCGACGGCATTGCGACTAGCAATAGTGGACAACCAACATTTTGTTGCCTACATCAAACAATATCTTCAACCGAGGTACTTTATGATAAGTCGAAATACTCTTCGTTCTGATACAATTGAATATTTTCTTAATTCAAAGAAATTATTGATTGCGAATTTAGAAAAATATGGGGATGTGATATCTTTAACTTCGAATTTGTGGGAATGGATT
>CAIGRN010197212.1:0-13333 GCA_903798345.1 Fraxinus anomala | reverse complement strand
TTACAATCGGTGATGGTCGACGTTGACTGGTCAACGTTCGTCCGGGCTGAACTTAGATCCTGGCTTCGCCACTGGTGATAGCCATGCCATCATTAAATTTTAATTTTAATACCATCGTAGGCATCTGGTCCATCCTTCTTGCTAAATTAACAAAGATAGTGACATGACTTGTAAAAATTATTACACTACTTTCGTCTAACGAAGCTGCAACATTTGTAGTTATGTAAAAAGTAAATATATTCTCACCACATACAATTTTATTTTCATTTTTTTGGTTCCTCCAATTTATGAATATCTAAAAAATATTTTTAATAACTACAATACAATCATATTACATATATAGCCCTAATTCATTAAATGTATGTTTGATTGTAAATATGAATTTACATGGAAAGAAAATAATTTTTAGACAATTGAATTGTCTATATCTTATTTGCATGGAAATTAATAATTAAATGTGTTTGATTGATTTAATTTTCAATTTAGAAAATATTATAGTTGTTCATCTTTTATTCGTAAGTAGATGAGAGAGAATGTGTGAATTACTTGAAAAATAAAAATTAGGACCCCAAAAAAATGTTTTCCTTGCTTTTGAAAAAAATGTAGCCACATGACCAATTTTTGAAAAATAGTTTTCATGAAAAAATGTCAATCAAAAACTTCAAAAGGAAGAAGTTACTTGGAAAAAAAATAAAAGACAATTTCAAATCCATCCTAAAATGAAATAAGAATAATTCTATTTCACTAGAAGAATTTCAAATTTCACCAGAAATCTCACGTTGGGTCCTACTGTGAATAAAATATTGCATCCCCACTTGCTTATGAGTGTTCTGGCCAGCTTCTGTGTGTATAGTATTTTGTACACACGGTAAAATTGTACACACAGCAAAACTGATAAAATAAATGGTAGATCATTGCAATCCCTTGACAGGATAATCATGGGCACAACAAAGATATCATTCTAAAACGTGGGTCATTGTACTGGTTAACCGTTGCGTCTAAGTGGAGTTTCAACGTCGTGCCAGCCAGTCCATCAATTGCGCGTATGAAAATAACAATGCGGCACTCGACCATAACGAGGAAATGGGAAAATTAAGAATTCAATGGAATAAGTTGTCGGTTAGGTAGTAAACAAAGAGGTTGTGACGCGTGGCTAGTTAATGGGAAAAAAACAATGAAATGTAAGGTAGNCGGCACTCGACCATAACGAGGAAATGGGAAAATTAAGAATTCAATGGAATAAGTTGTCGGTTAGGTAGTAAACAAAGAGGTTGTGACGCGTGGCTAGTTAATGGGAAAAAAACAATGAAATGTAAGGTAGATTTAGCACTTTGCACCGGCAGCGATTCGTTTGGTGTCAAATCAAGCCTAGGAGGTGGCCGTCAACGTACAAATCTTTCACGCGGTCCCAAAGTCTGATTATGGCCAATTTGGAACAAGGTACAAGTTACAACTCATGTCTTGAAATCGTCAAAAATCGGTTAATTATTCAAGTCTGAATTTGTAGAAGAATACATTGAGAAATTAATTTTAAATACTTCTGTCCTAAATCTTAATTATGCTCACTCAACTAAATATATTTTAATTTGATTTTTATCAAGTATTCTATCTAATTTTTTTACTTGAACTTGCATAACCGAATTGTATAATAGTCAATAACCCCGTCATTTATATAAATGAAATTGTAATTAACTCATGTTAGGAGCTAACTATTACATGTGATAACAATTATTTATTGACTATCACGTTAGTGAATATTGTTAGTCGAATTGAACCTAGCTACATTAATAAAAATCTAATTATTGAATTAAAATTAAATTAAATTGTAGTTACCCGATTAAAATTATATTAAAGTACAGTAATTTTATTTAAAAAAATCAAAGTACACTTACTTAAATAAACTAATGCAAATATAACTACCTTGAGAATGGTGGTCAATTAAATAATTTATGGAAGAATGAGATAGCATTTAGTTGGGTAGCCCTAGTGGTTAAACCAAGTGCTAATTAGAGAAGTTTTGATTAGTTATGTATTTATCGGGTTTCTTATGTATCAAAGTTTTAACGTATTTTGTGCCTTGCAAATAACTATATTCTGCTCAATCTTGTTGATGTGTCAAATCTTGTTAGTAGAACAACTATCGACTATTCATTTAAAAGAGATTTTCGTCGTACCAAGATTAATTGAATTTAATTTGTATATAAATGTGAATCAATTCACAAAAAGGTAAAGAAAGTAAATTTTAAACTAAATTACAGATACCATAAAGGTCTGTTGAGAAGAATTTGGCATAGATTACTAAAATTGAAGTCCTTTCCATTGGTATAGGATCCCATTGTCTGTCCACTTATATATATTTGCAAGAACACGAGTATAATGAAACCAGAGTACCAAACCAGAGGCTAAGTATCCAAGTCCACGTGACCCTCACAACCCCAGCCCGGCCGGGCCCCTTCTTCCAGGAAACAGGGGAAACTACTTTTCTCGATTGTGAGAAAACTCAAAAAGAACAGAAATTCTTGTTCAGTCAGACTTCACCGTACATATAATACATGTCAGAACAAATCAAAGGTTCAGAACGTGATTAAAACCACCGTCACCATTTTCATACCCATTTTCTCCTTCTTTTTCCATAATTTGTCTCTGTTTCTTTTGAACCTTTTTTTACTTCTTTTAAGGAAAAAAAATCTTTACGTGTTCTTCCGGCAATGCCAAGCGGTGTCACCACCGGCAACCCCTTACAGGGTAACAGTACTCACCGGCGCCGTGTAGTCGATGCCATGAGTGACATGGAGAAATCATATGATCAAATTCAAATTGCTTTATGTAATTCTGCAGAAGATATAGATTCAGAAACATTGAGTAAAAGTGACGGTGTAAGTTATCAATACTTATTGAAACGTAAAAGGGTGCCGGAGAATTGGGTTTCCAGCGTGGATGAATCTATACATTCCTTAGGACCAAGGAAGAATATGGGACGTTTGGTGTTGGGGTTGCTCTTGATGCTTTTGGTGTTATGGGCGTTCTTGAAGCTCCATTTCGTGATCGGAGTCGCCGGAAAAATGATGAGAAGAGATAAAGAGATTTTGATTATTCAGAATTTCAAGAACGATTTATCTAATGTTCAGAGGGTCACGTTTGATTCTGAAACATCTTCGGGTTCTGCTGTGAAGAAACGGCAGATGAGGGAATTTCCGGTAATTATAACCCAATTATTTCTTCTTTTTCCTTTATTCGTTCCATTTATTTGGCCGTTTAATCATTGATTACAAAGAATTTACAAAGTTAAGTATGTTAAATCTATTTTTTCTTAAGTTGATGACTTCAATGATGTCAAGTTTTTTATTCTCTGACGACTCAGATTGAATTTTGCGTTTTTTATTTTCCCAGATGCCATATTTTTTCTTGAATTTTCTTTCCCTCGTATATTGATGGAAATTGAATATATAAATTTATAAAATTTCTATTTTTCTGATTAATTGGGAACAATAGTCACAGGGATTTTTTGTGTTAGGTCATTGGCTGGTGTTTTGTGAGCTAGATTTTCTATTCTTTTTGAAAACTAGAAATCAAGGGGCTGCTTCAAATTGAGAGTTGAAATTTCTTCACTTTCCTTTGACCCAAATTACTAATTGAACCTTGTGCTATTTCATACCTTTGTTCAATTGATTTCTTCTCGTTTTGATATTCTTTTTTCTTGATATTTTGTCCTTGGACTTTTCTTAAACTGACCAGTACAAGTTTTTCTCATTCTATAAGGAGAATTAGCTGTCCGAAGACTGTAAATCGGCCTATCCCTGTTAATAAAAGAATGGAAAATTGGAACACAGACTACAAATATACACGAAAAAAACTTTTCTCTTTTGTTTTCCGATTCAGATTATTGTCCATCGAATATAAATTGAAGTTATAAAAACTTCATTCTGCTTTTTTAATTTAGTCTGTTGAGATTTAGATGATCTGCTAACAATAACAAAGAAGCTTCTTTTTGACAGGTCCCTGATATTTGGATGAAACCAAACAGTGATAAATTTTACCATTGCATTACTCGACCAAAGAATCGCATTAGTATGTCAAAGTTTACCTATCAAGAATTGCTGCAAGAAGATATTTTTGTTCGATATACATGAATGTTTTAATTTCTTTCAGGGACAGGGTCGACAACAAATGGTTATATTCTAGTTCATGCGAATGGGGGACTCAATCAAATGAGAACAGGAGTTAGTTCACTGCTATACTTGTTCGAGTATTTTTATTTTTATTTTTTTTTCTGATTTTAGCTAATCAAACGCTCAATCTACGTTGAAATTAATTTCAGATATGCGATATGGTTGCTGTTGCAAAGCTTATGAATGCAACTCTCGTACTTCCTTCCCTTGATCACATGTCCTTTTGGAGCGATCCTAGGTACATGTCATCAGTAATGTGGTTGATGGGAGACCATCTCTTGTTCTTAATTTCTGTCTCTCCTTAGCTTATAGTATTTTTGCAGTGAATTTAAAGATATTTTTGACTGGAGGCATTTCATTGAAGTTTTAAAAGATGATATCGAGATAGTTGAATCTTTGCCGTTACAGTATGTCACATCGAATCCCTATCTCAAGGCTCCCGTCTCTTGGTCAAAGGTTTGAAGACAATAAGAATTATCATAAATGACTAGTTACTTTAGTTCTACTCGACTTGGAACTGATCTTGATGCTTTATTTACAGGCTAGTTACTACAAAGACCATGTTCTTGGTTTGTTAAAAAAGCACAAGGTGATCAAGTTTACTCACACGGATTCACGACTTGCTAATAATGGGCTCCCGCCCTCTATCCAGAGGCTCAGGTGTCGTGCAAATTACGAGGCTCTCCGCTACACAACAGAGATTGAAGAGCTCGGAAAGAAGTTTATTGATAGACTTGGGAAAGATGGTGAACCATATATTGCTCTTCACTTAAGGTAATAATCGCACAAGATTGTAATTGTTTTCGTTTTCATTTTTTTTTTTTTTTGCTTTTTCTTTTGTGTTGTGCATCTACTAAATTTTTTTAAAGTCACTAATTTTCTATTTTACTAGGTATGAGAAAGACATGCTTGCATTCACCGGTTGCAGCTACAATTTGACTGCAGCCGAGGCTGAGGAACTTAGTGGCATGAGGTATAGTGTTAAGCACTGGAAAGAAAAAGAGATTGACAGCAAAGCAAGGAGACGGCAAGGGGGCTGCCCTCTTTCTCCCCGGGAAGCGGCCCTATTTCTTAAGGCTATGGGATATCCATCCTCGACACGAATATACATAGTTGCAGGGGAAATTTTTGGTAAAAATAGCATGGATGCATTCCGATCCGAGTACCCTAATGTTTTCACTCACTCAACACTTGCAACAGTGGACGAGTTGGAACCCTTCAAGCATTATCAGAACCGACTCGCTGCCTTAGATTATCTTGTAGCCTTAGACAGTGACGTGTTTGTTTTCACATACGATGGGAATATGGCCAAGGCTCTACAGGGGCATAGAAGTTTCGAAGGATTTCGTAGGACAATAAACCCGGACAGGTTTAGCATATATCCTTTTTTGACACTCCTTCAATTCGTTGCTATTTTTTCTGTCAAATCTAAATCGATTTTATTCATTGTTTTTCAGGTTCAATGTTGTTAGACTGGTAGATAAGTTGGATAAAGGTGCTATTTCTTGGGACAATTTCACGTCTGAGATCAAGAGCATACACTCCAACAGAATCGGAGCACCATACCTTAGACAAGCCCGTGACATACCAAGACTCGAGGAGAACTTTTATGCCAACCCTTTTCCCGGTTGCATTTGCAATAGTTCTATGGAGAAAAGAAAGCGCAAGCGACGGGATCAGAGACCTAATCCAGTAGTCGCTTCAGAAAGATAGGTTTATCTTTTTCAGTTCGGTAGTAAAGAAAACGAACTATACAGCACGCGATGCAACCGTACTGCTGTAGTCTAGAGTATTACGCGACACTTGATCATCAGCCTTCAGAACTTTAGCAGAATAAGGATTACAAGGGTGCTGTGATACACAATTCTTTATAATTAAGCTGTGGCTTCGATGTACAAAGGTTGAGATATCGGCCATTGAAAGGTGGGAAGTCGAAAATATTTTGTTGATAAAACAGCAGACAACACCAACAGAGCATAGATACATATTTTTGTAGTTCATTGATTTATTCATTCTTATTTCCTTCACTTCAACTATAGTGTATTGCCAAACAGACTCAATACATTTGTAATGACTTCTTTAAGCCATTTTGAGAATAGAAAATTATCTCCCCTTTTTGTCAATATTGTTCTTAGTCATCTTTCTATATTATGGTTGTACTGAAATCAGGTCAAAAGTGGGCAACTAGCAGAATAGATGTGGAAAAGTTGCACTTTGGCTTATATTTCACGATTTGACTCGTAGACTAAAAATAGATGATTTGAATGCAGACAAGTAGAAATGAAGAGTGGTGAAACGTAAGATGTCACGTTAGGTGAATTGTCATGTTTTATATCAACTTGCACGGAGTAACTAGACCCCATGGAATATCACATATGAGATAAAATGGGAAGAACTTCACTTGAAGTCAACTTGTATAATTGGGGTTGATGTCTAGTAAATTGTCGAAAAAATCATCTATCAAATTATGATTATGCATGGTCGGCTTGACAAGTGATGAGGACTCACTTGATGGACTACGTGACTGGCATCTATAGTTGACTCGACATATTTGTTTCATATTGGTGATAATCTCGAAAGCTTGAAAAAAGAGTAACAACTACTTAGTTTAATTAGGACATTATGTACCTATATACACTTGTCAAAGTATCGATGAAATACGAATTTCCCAAACTCGCCCAAAATCTTTTTATTTTATTTTTTATATATATTTGAAATTGTATTTTAAATAAATAAAAAATAATAATAAATGGGAGGTAAACAGAGATATTTTTTAATCTCTGCACCGCCCACCTCATCTCGTCTCGCAAAAAATTTCGATAGAGCAAGGATGATAATGACCATCCGATCCCATCCCGACCCATTAACGTCCCTAGTTTTGAGTTACTATTTTTGTCCCATAAAAATAGACATTAATTTATTTTTTGTCTCACCAAAATTATACGTCACTTTTCTTATTGAAAATATAAATATTCTTTAATTTTACAATATGTCCTTATTTAATGTACATTATTAGTAATCAATATAAACTAATCATATTTAAATTATTATTTAATGTAAGAACATGTTAGGAACAATGTAAGAAAAATTTATATTTCCAATTATGTTAATTACATTTCTTAAATTTGCGTGAAAATATAAATAAATATATCTTTATGGAACAGGGGGAGAGGTAGTACTATTATTGATGAACCAGTTTTTTCACCTAGTCCCAAAAAAAATAAAAAATATAATAAAATAAAAAATCAACCAGCGACGTCGTTTCCCTAATAATCACGGAATTAGGGATTTACCGCCCTCCCCCTTTTGAACTTGTTCCAACTTTCTAAAATTATCTCCTTTTATTAGGCAGTTTCTTTACGTGAATCTCCTCAGTGCTCATGTAAATGTTGTTAATTTGTTCTTTTATCATGCCTTTTTTACTTCGATCTTGTGTTATTTTGCATTGGATCAATGAAATTGAAAATTTATCTATCTGAGAATCCGAACAAGGAGCTTAAGATTACTTTCTACCTTTCTGAGATGCAATTACCCTTTTTTGATTTCTCCTATTTGGTACTAATTATTAATTAAATTTTCAATTTTTTATGCTTTATTGGGTTTCATATTCAATTGAATTGTTATCCTCCCACACTTTTTGTTTCAGGAAAAAAATTATCGATCATTCTGAGAACTTTTTCTCATTTTATGCTCTATTTGTTTTGTTATACACGTATTCTTCTTCATAAAGCAGTCATTCTTTTACATGTAATGAATCGATGATGTTGCTAAGTAACACACTATCTACGTGTAATTTCCTTTGTAGAATTGATGATAATGTGAAATTTTTTATCTGCTACTTGATTATCCGAAATTTTAGTGTGTCATTATCGTGGTAGCCGTCTAGCTGGTGACTTTTTGACGGTTTTGTGCAAAAATGTAATGAACTGCCATCAACTCAGGACCCTTAGATGAAATTTCAGTTGGTCTTTTTATTCTGGTCATCTCTTCTTTGTTATTTTCTTATCATGAAAAACACAATTCATCTTTCAGGAGCAAGTTTACAAGTTTTCTGGGATCCCAAGAAATTGATCCCTGTTGCTGACCCCCAATCACTGCTGGAGCTTAAAGCCATTATTTTTTTTCTGGCTCCCAAAATGAGGTGAAAGAAGAATGCTGAATTTGAAAAACAAAGACTTTGTTGATTGGATTCAAAGTTTAATCAATGAGAACATGGTGTTGGCTTTCATTTGGAAAGCAAGCATACAGGTGATGTATGTGTTGCATATTTGAACAAGAATCAAGGAGATAAGAGTTCTCTTATGCTGAAAGTCGCACAAACGGTCTAGTTTCTGAGTTTTGACTGTATAAAACTGCCACTCTTGAGAAGGAGGAGACTATGGAAAAGGAACTCATAAGGTGCAAAATGAGGATGTTGTCGAGGATAATGCCACATGACCAGAATATGAAAAACTCCAGTTTCAAATCGGCAATCTTTGAATTTAGTTTTCTGATGTTGACTATTCTAATGTAGTGTAGGTGTATCTATGTATAAGTAGATAGATAGAAATTTATCATGTACTGTAATAAAAAATTGTGCTCAATTATACGAATGAATTGTTACTCAATATTTTCAATCTGATAGTCCAATTTTTGTCGCAACTTGGCAACATATTGTCATGAATCCTGCAGAGTTTTTTTCCTGCTTCTGTTATGGTGTCCCCCATTGTAATTTGGTTGCAAAGGATTCAAGGAATGGCTTGCAAACAAATCATATTTAAGAACGAGGAAGAAGGTCCTTATACATCAATATATGCCACAATCCATCCTCTGGCAGTCATTAAGTTCCACAAAAAACCATCTTTTGAATCTTAAATATATCTGTTTATTGACAATCCATCATCTGGCAGTCACCTCTTCTAGCAATTGCCACTAAGCATGAACTTTGTTTTTGAACCAATTGCTTTCCATTGAACCAGAAACTATACTTGTTACTTGTTAGTAAAAGTGCTATTCAAATGTTATAATCTTCTCGGTTGCCTCAATGATAATTAAATCTTACGTTTTATTAGATCGTTAATGAAATATAACAGAATTCTATCACCAATATTATTATAATATACTTATTTTTAACATCACACACATTCGAAAACAAATAAAAACTGTAGAAAGACATCTCTGTCATTGATGTTCATCAGCAATAAATGTGAATATTTATACTGCATGGATAATCAGAACTTAAGAAAACTTTGATACAACTAACAAAACATTTAGTGACAAAAAACAATTTCTAAAACCCATATGGTACCCTGGATCATCTAGTACAGAATCTCGTTTCACAGATGTACAAGCTTGATCATCTGCAACAAAAGTCAATCTCATTCCTCATGCTGGTGCCTTCTAAGCACAGTAAATTCTAATCTTGAAGAGTTAACATCCCACCTAAGCCCCACCTCATCGTTCTCCTCGAGTTTCCTCCTGTTCACGAAGTGTTTCTTCCATTTATCCAATAGTACAAAACTGTTAGTCTTCCATTTTTTAAGTGTCAGCATGTGCTCTGTACGCGTATTGATATCAAAAACTCTTACCCTTAGTCCCTCATTATTCTGGCAAAATTCAGATGGATCGTTTGTAAAGAAAGGTGTAATATGTGTCAACACTGGGTTTCTTCCGATCAAGAGTCTCGAGGAACCATCAACATCACTTTTTTTCAACACTTTCTTGATTCTCCAATGATCAGGATCCTCATCTTCAACCTGAAACTGTTGAATTATTTCGGCCTCCATTATTCCTGGATTCGGAGGTTGAACTCCATCGTATGGAATTATTTCATTCCCCATTACTATTGGATCCTCCTGTTCTAATATTTCATCCTCCACTATTATTGGATTCGGAGGTTGAACTTGAACGTATGGAATTATTTCATTCCCCATTACAATTGGATCCTCTTGTAATATTTCATCCTCGACTGTTATTGGATTCAGAGGTTGAACTTGAACGTATGGATCTGTTTCAACCCCAATTACCCTTCTTCTCGGAAGCCTTGGATTCCTCAGTCTGAGTTCAAGGTCATCTAGTTCTTCATCTGAGTTGGATTCTTCAACTTGAGTAGATGCGCCATACTTTTTAGTAGTGTTCTCGCGAGACAAAAAATCAATGAATTCAATAGCATTCCTTCCGAAATTACTTGTTTCAGCCAAACCTTTTTTATACGTTTCAATATTATGATTGTCCTTTTTTGAGGGGACTGAAACTTTGCATTCACAAGAAGGCATTAAGTGAAAGGATAAACAAACTGGTTCGTTTATCCTTGTTTCATTCACATTAGAAAGCGTCTCTCTGCCTGGAAGATTAGCAAAATTGGGAAACATATCTGCATTATTTGAAAAAACTCGGAACAATTTTTTTCTAAGAATGTTTCGATACAGAGTTGTGGAGAAGGAATGCAAGTATTTATACAAGAATTAAATCATATGATCATGTGAAATCTGGATTTCAATTCACAAAGAATTCAGTATTTTCCAAATGCCTTTTAGATTGTGATTCAAAACATTCCTTATAAAATCTAGTTCTATTTTGAATATTTTGTGATTGGTGTAGTTTCTTTATGGTATGTTTCCTTAAATCTTTCTGAAAATTTAGTTTCAGATTGAAGTTCTCCAGATTTTGCTGGGTCTTCTTTCCATATATACTTAACCCCTGAATTGTGAAATAACGGCAATGCTATTTTGTTTTAACTTAGAACGCGGTCAATTCCTTTCCCCTCCCTAATACTTAGAAAAATTATAATTAAAAGGAAAAAAAGTTGTTTTTCAAGGCCTCTAAAACATAATTCTCCAATCATGAATTTTAATTTTTTTTCAACCAAATTTTAATTTTCATGCTCCGCATAGATTTTTATCTTATATTATTTTCTTTTTCCCCCTTTTTGAAGTTAAAGGGAATGAATACTAAAAATTTCATATACTTCAGTAAAATAAAAATTATGAAATGGTGGTTATATTGTCACTGCAATTTTATTAGATACGACACATTTTAATTACAGTTAAAATCATGAGTCTTTACTTATTGTAGTAATTATATTCTTAATTTTCTTTCATCCAATTTTTATTTTCAACCTTTCATTAATTAGTATAGACGTCTTTGATGATAATTTATATCAAAATATTTGTTTTCATGAAATGATGGAAAAATATTTTTTTTTTAACTTTCTTTTTTTAAAAAATATAATGGAAAATGTTGTTTATGTTATTTAATTAGCATATAACATCACTGCCTATTATTGTTATTGTAGAAAATATACATATTTTTCATTTTTTTATATTTGCACTATTATTTCCACCTTTCATTAAGCAAAATATCATTTTTCATTCATTTTTTCAATTAAAAATTGTGAAATAATGAAAATACCATTTTCTTTAAATAAAATAGATGGAAAAAGAAAAAAAAATTAATTGCAATCATAGTCCCAATTTGTTTGAAAATGACAAATGAGTCTCAAATAAATTATTAAAATGATAATTAATACATAATGTCTCTATCTTTTACCTTTATTGCAAAAAACGTCCATACCTTTCATTTTTCATTTTTTATTTTGTATTTTCACCATTAATTACACATTTGATTGTACAAATCATCATTTCCATCGATTTTCATCCAATTTTTCAATAAAGAACTTAGAAATAATGAATATACCCTCATATTTAAATAAAAAATATTTTTTTTATTTCTAATTCTTTAATAATTTATTTGGGACTTGTTTGCACTTTTTAATTTTTTAAATTTTTAAATAAATTTATTGGGGACTCGTTTGCATTTTTTTAAAAAAAAATGGACTATGGTTGCAATTCATTCTTTAGCTTTTTTTATTTAAATTGAGGGTATATTCATCATTTCACTACTTTTTATTGAAAAATTGAATGAAAATTAATAGAAATAATAATTTGCGCTATCAAATGTTTAATTAAGGGTGAAAATGTCAAAAAAATTAAAAGGTATGGACTTTTTTGCAATAATAGTGAAAGATATGGACATTATGTGTTAATTACCCTTTTAATAATTTATTTTGAGATTCATTTGAACTCTTAAAAAAAATTGGGACTATGTTTGCAATTAGTTTTTTCTTTTTCCTTTTGTTTTATTTAAATGGAATTGTATTTTCGTCATTTCACAATTTTTAATTGAGAAAATAGATAAAAATGATCTTTTGCGCAATGAAAGGTGAAAATGTCAAAAAATGAAAGACAATAATATTTTCCACAAAAACATTGAAAGGTGGGAATGCTATGCGCTAATTACCCTTTTAATTAATGAAAAGTTTGAAGATAAGAATGATATGAAAAATCGTTAGGGACATAAGTGCTATAATCAGTAAAGAGTAATAACTTTGAGTGCAATTAAAATATGGTGCAAGAAATACAAATTATGGTGTGAATATAATTAACATATTATGAAAATGTACCTAACCTTAAATTGAATTTGTAGCATTTTGTGGGAGTCATTGAAATTTTTGGTGATATTTTTATATTGGTCTAAAAATTTTGTGATCGATATAAAACTTTCCTATAAGTTTGATGACTAAGAAGTTAACTTTTACTGAAGTCGAAACACATTTTAAATTGTTTCAAAACTTTAAGCACTTGACTCCACCCTTTGAGTATCTCACGAGATCAACGAAATGATAATGTGTATTACTACCTTGTTTCACGTGGATGATCGATGCAAGTCACATATTACATATCA
Organism: Fraxinus anomala; assembly: GCA_903798345.1. Classification (NCBI taxonomy): domain Eukaryota; kingdom Viridiplantae; phylum Streptophyta; class Magnoliopsida; order Lamiales; family Oleaceae; genus Fraxinus; species Fraxinus anomala. Next base: position 443 of record CAIGRN010197212.1, on the reverse strand, counting down.
TGTCAACATAAATAAATCATCAGTTCCCTTGACCTAATCTTTATAAATACTCAATGCAACATTAAAAGAAGAATAATATTATCTAGTACTTGTTGTGAAATTATGTGATATATTCAAGTTAACGTAAAATTATGTGATTATTTTAATTATATATTTTATTTAATGACTCTTCGTGTCACTTGAACTGATGTAACACCAGTGGATGCTAAACCTTTAACCAAATATCTATTCGTCTTGTTTCTCTTTCATATTTATTCTTACTTATAATAATTTTGACTGTCAAAATACAAAACAGTGGCATCCGTCCAGTGGCCGACCCAGCACCCAGCCAAGGGGGCGGCCGCCCGTGCTGTGATCCGCCGAAAGATTTTTTAGGAAGAAGACGGTGAAAGGGCGATGTAATTGGTTCATCTTCCGTCGGGTCTTCTTCAGTTCTTCTGGTT
>CAIGRN010197177.1:0-10922 GCA_903798345.1 Fraxinus anomala | reverse complement strand
CTCTGAAACTTATGTTTAATTACAGAAAAATCTGACATGGGATTTGCTTTAATCCCAATAATCCACGGAATCTTTGTTATTGAAAACCCAATTTCATTTACAAGATCACGAATTTTCAGCGTTTTCCCATAAATTCAGTCATAAAGTTTCAATCTTGATTACAATATTCTAGTCTGTTAAGAGAAAGATGGGTGGATGTTTCAGCAAGAAGAAGTACACAACCCCAGATGCCAATGNAACCCACACAAATTTCTGTCTTCCTGATCTTCACAATCGCCTTGTCTATATACTTCTCTGAAACTTATGTTTAATTACAGAAAAATCTGACATGGGATTTGCTTTAATCCCAATAATCCACGGAATCTTTGTTATTGAAAACCCAATTTCATTTACAAGATCACGAATTTTCAGCGTTTTCCCATAAATTCAGTCATAAAGTTTCAATCTTGATTACAATATTCTAGTCTGTTAAGAGAAAGATGGGTGGATGTTTCAGCAAGAAGAAGTACACAACCCCAGATGCCAATGGTTACAGATCAGGAAGAACAGGCTCCACAGGGTATCAAAGCCATCAAAATTATCAAAAACCATCATCGCAGTACCCGCACCAGCCGCCTCAGCCCGAAAGGAACCACCAGCCGCCACCGGTGCCACGTCCGCAGCAGCAAGCTCAACCTCGGGCACCGATTCCAGCTCCCCAACACCTAAGCCCTGTTCAAAGAATCGAACCCTATAACATTTTAGGTAAGCCCTTTGAGGATATAAGGTCAAACTACAAACTTGGCAGAGAATTGGGGAAGGGTCAGTTTGGGGTAACTTACCTTTGTACTGAGAATGCAACTGGGCACACATATGCCTGTAAGTCAATACTGAAAAGGAAGCTTGTGAGTAAGAATGATAAGGAGGATATGAAGAGGGAAGTTCATATTATGCAACACTTGAGTGGGCAGGCGAACATCGTGGAATTTAAGGGTGCTTATGAGGACAGGCAGTCTGTGCACGTTTTGATGGAGCTTTGTGCCGGTGGGGAGCTCTTTGACAGGATTATTGCTCAGGGGCATTATTCTGAGAGAGCTGCCGCTGACCTCTGTAGACAGATTGTGAATGTTGTTCACCATTGCCATTTTATGGGGGTGATACATAGGGATCTCAAGCCGGAGAATTTCTTGCTTGCAAGTAAGGACGAGAAAGCAATGTTGAAGGCAACTGATTTTGGGCTCAGTGTCTTTATTGAAGAAGGTCTGTTTCTGGCTTCTACTGTTCCCATTTATAGTTCTATAATCTAATGATATTTCATCTAAGTATTACAATTTAGCCAAGTTTACATGTATTTTCACATGGATAACCTTCTTTTTTGTTAGTATTTGTTATAATTCTTTCAATGTTTTGTGATCTAAGATCTGACAATAACATATTTATTGTTGGGGTTGAATAGAATTCTAATATTGTTAACAATTCTTTCACCAATACCTATAGACATTTCACCACTCCAGTGGAATTTTCTCCACTTCAAAAATGACAAAAGAATGGAAGATGCTTCAAGGTTCTTCTGCATCAAAAGACTCTGCTTTACAAATATGGGAATCTCACTTAAGTAGTACAAGAAAATATAATGACATTAAACCTCAATTCTATAACTCATTTAGCAGCTGATTTCAAAAGGTTGAGATGTTTTCTCATTCACTTATAGAGATACTGTGTCTTCTAAGTTTTTGTATTAGTTAATAGGTATTAAGTACTTGTTTAACTCACATAAGTTGTTTTGCTCAAACTGGTGCAAGTGTGGTATTTGGCAGCTGGTCATTGATTCAAACTATTTGCAGATTCTGGTGGAAGTTTCTCAGGGAAATTTTGATTGTGAAATAGACCTGCTAGCTCCAAGAACTGAGAATGATAGACATGTTATTAAAGAATCTTAACTAATTTATCATTACAATAAGTGCAAATGGTAGTTTCCATTTTTAAGATAATTAAAAAGTGTGGCCCCCATTTTACCACAGTGTGTCTACATTGTGATGTCCTTTATATGTGTGCACTTTTGCAATTTAACCAGTTTGTTTCTCACATTTTATATTTTCATATTCATTTCACTCATCCACATTTTTTTTCCTTGTAATTTGCATAAAAAATAACAATTCCTTATTTTTAAAATCACAGGGAAGGTGTATCGTGATATAGTTGGCAGTGCATACTATGTAGCTCCTGAAGTTCTACGTCGAAGCTATGGGAAGGAAATTGATATATGGAGTGCAGGTGTTATTTTGTACATCCTTCTCAGTGGCGTGCCTCCATTTTGGGCTGGTAAGATAAATGTAGCAATTCCTCACAATGTTTATCTTCATCTGTAACTCTCTTTACCTTAACATATTTGGCCATGCTTAAAATTTACTTTTAAATAACTCTTTTGGCCAAACACGTTTCAGTTTTTTTACCTTTTTTTTTTTGTGACTTTTTCATAAAAAAAAATTAATTTTCTAAAAGTAATCCCACACTTACTTTTGCAAAAGTACTTTTACCTTTTTTAAGTTTAGCTGAAGATTCTCTTAGAAGAAGGACAAAGTAAAAGTTTTCAACATGTTTCATGTAATTTTGTTGCAGAAACTGAAAAGGGGATATTTGATGCTATACTGAAAGAAGAAATTGACTTTGAAAGCGAACCATGGCCCTCAATATCAAACAGTGCGAAAGACCTTGTTCGCAAAATGCTGACAAAGGATCCAAAGAGGAGGATTACTTCTGTACAAGTACTGGGTAAAGTCCCCTTCTTCCTTTTATAGAAATTTGAGTCAATTCCTCACATCTTTATGCACGTCTTTTGAACACGAAGACAGATTTTCTTTTCTGACTTATATTGTGTGTACCTTGTCAACTTTTCCAATCATATAGAGAGATAAATTTTCTTACAATTACCATTGTCTTTGCTGTTATTAGTTTACCCAAACTTTGGAAATTGGTTCGGTTGAGTGCTGTTATAAGAGATGCTAACTAGAAAAGTAACTGAATGGAAAGAATGATATGGTTATTTATGAGTATCCTCAATATCTCAGCGAGCAGTTGAATTTTGGTTAAAACTTGAGGCTAATATCTATTCCAACGAAAACTTAAATGAAAAAGTAATTACCCGAGAACTAGATGAGAAATTGGGGCCAATATAAGTTGATTCGTGTCAAGGGCCAACTGGCTTATAAAAGGTATAAGGTGCTTATTCTTAATGACTCTTGTACATATCACGTCTCTTGTTTCTATTTCAACCAAGTATCATTTTGTAAACATGTGATGTTTAAATTGTTGATTAATCTTGTTTACTGCCCTCAAGTTGTGGATTTCTCTTCAAAAAGCATATTACTTAATTAATTTATAAAGATGCTCTGATATGGGTATTTTCTTTCTCAAACTAGCATTTCTATGCTCTGCATAGCCCAAAGTTGAACACCTTCTATTCTTGTCTGTATAGAGCACCCTTGGATTAAAGGACAAGCACCTGATAAGCCAATTGACAGTGCTGTGCTCTCTAGAATGAAGCAGTTCAGAGCAATGAATAAGCTCAAGAAACTTGCACTAAAGGTAAATTATTATTTTGTGCTTTCATTGTATATGAATTAAATTGGAAAGTTGAAATTATGAACGTTTCTTCAAGTTTTGTTATGTTTGTCAGGCCAGAAATATGATACTTTTAAGTGATGATAAACCTCTAGTAGAGCAACTATCTATTAGAACTGCTGATCATGGCTGATAGTTCTGTACTTCTTGAATTTTTCTGCCTTCCATCCATCCATTAGAAAATATGAGACGATAAATTTTCTTCAGTATGTAGCTTTAATTGATCTAGCTGGATTAAAGTTAAAACCTACTCAATAAGCACATAAACATGAATTGTTTCTTAATTATCATTTACATTATCATAGTACTAGAATTGATAAATGAAACATGTATAAAGGATAAAACTTGGGAACCCACTTTCATTTATAGAAATCTCTGTTTCAATATCAATATCTTGGTATAATTTGGCATAATTATTAGGTAAGAGTGGAAAACACGTGCTATTTAATTAATCTAGAGGCCAAAATGTGGTGTTTGTAAATTGGTTTTTTGTGATAAACGTAGGTCCACAGGGAATATTAAAACATTTTCCATATTAAGGAATAATAAACATTATTATGAAACAACCTCAATCAGAAAGTAAAGGTTATACTTGACATGGACAGTACTTTACAGGATTTACTATACGGTAAACTCAAGAGAGTACTTTTCCTCATGTCACGAATCTTAATCATTTTCGCAAACAAGTAATATTGCTCAACTCAGTTAAAGATGTTCTTTTCTTATTATGTGCTGTTGCATTTGGAAACTCCTGAAGGTCATTGCACAAAGTTTATCTGAAGAAGAAATTAAAGGTCTCAAAACAATGTTCACAAATATGGACACAGACAAGAGTGGCGCTATCACATATGAAGAATTGAAATCTGGATTGGCTCGCCTTGGGTCAAAACTGTCAGAAACTGAAGTAAAACAACTCATGGAAGCTGTAAGTTTCATTCGGCCATGTGGACTCAATTTGTTTACCTTTATTTGCCATGACTGCTTCCTTGGATTTAACCATTTATTCTTTATATTTCAGGCGGATGTGGATGGTAACGGGACAATTGATTACATTGAATTTATAACTGCTACGATGCATAGACATAAGCTCGAAAGAGACGAGCATCTTTATAAAGCATTTCAGTATTTTGACAAGGATAACAGTGGGTAAGTAATGTTCTAACTGTCGTTGACAGTGTATTTATCTTGTCCCCATTCATGGATGTTTGGTGAGGTGGACTGAGCAATACTAAATAGTTTGACGAAGAAAAAGTAGTCAAAATAATATCCACGATACTGTCTGTTTTATTTATACTGGGAGTTTTCACCAAGTTTTAGATTCCATATCATTTTCACCAAGATTGCAATAGGAGTAATGTGGAGAATTCTGCTTGTTTCTGTTTACAATATTGATCTTATAATTTAGTGAAATTATTGCTACCTCGTGGGATATTTTCTTTCTTCCCTCGCATAAATTATCCCAGACATTTGACACCACCTAATTTCCTATTATGTCATTTCAGCTATATTACGAGAGATGAACTGGAAAATGCTATGAAGGAGTATGGCATGGGTGATGAGGCCACAATCAAGGAAATAATTTCAGAAGTCGATACAGATAATGTAAGTATGCCTGATTCAAGAAATGAGATATACACCTTCCTGCCGATTTAGATATAACCAGCCTTGTATTATTGCATTTTATAGGATGGAAGGATCAACTACGACGAGTTCTGTGACATGATGAGAAGTGGAACAACACAACAGGCAAAGCTCTTCTAGTGTCAAGGCAATAATATTTTGAGCAGCACGTTGTTGGGACTCACGAGAGCTTTCTGCAAGGACGACGAGATGCTGGGGACGAGGTGCAAGATGACATGATCTTGATTTCTTGTCGGATAATTTCATGGAAATGAAGGGAGCACAGTTAGAGTTTGTGAGGCTTTTTTTTGTTCAGATAGGTGTTAGATGGTGTTGTACTCGTGCATACTCTCTTCCATTATTAATTCATGTTTATCTATAATGTATTAGATATCCATATAATTTTATATGTACAACAGTGTTTATCCTTGCAAGTGGATTCCTATGTGAATGATTAAAGAATTGGATTTTCTTAGGTTGTGTTTGTCTCTCATTATTGGGAGAAAAATGGAGTAATGAATAGTAATTTTTGGAGAATGTGTGGTTGAAAAGTAAAGTGACTTTATTGGTTTGTGTGTAGAATATTTTATTGGGTGAATGTGTGGTGGAGAATTTTATTCTACCAAATAATTTTTTGGAATAGTGGTAGACAAACAGGTGCTTAATATGCCCTATCGTTCTCCTTGGATTTTTAGGCTGCAGATTTCAATCTTTTTCTTGTCCTGTAAATAATGTTTTAGCTTTACATGCCTGCAGGCTTATAACTGTTTTACTCAATCATGAAAGCCCTTTAATGCTCCTTCTAACTACTTTCTTTCAGAAGATGCAGTTAAATTTGAGATACTGTCACGTCCTTCCCCATCAGAAGCATCTAATGGCTTCTAATTATCTGCAGGAAAAGACTGGTTGTCTCAGGATTAAATCCCGAGTCAAACCAATCTCGGGACAAGTAGCAGACTCTTATCTGCATAGGATCTCAAAATTCTTGGGGCCAACCCTGATCAATGTCGCTCATTTAGACAATATCTACACAAAAAGGTTATATGTAATAGCATGGTCTGGAGCCGCTGTCTATTCTATCAATAATTTGGCGACAAAGGAATCTAATCTGATAATGCAAAAAGGCAATGCTTTTTGGATACTGACTATTCACCCCCACTTTCTTATTCTAATTAATTACTTAAAGACGCAGGTATTCCATTGAGAGGAGAAAAATTAATTGAAATAAAAGCATCGATTTTTCCCTCACCAGATTCAAGTACTGAATAACAAATGATAAATATTAACATAGAAACTTACAATTGACAACCCTTCTATTCACTACAAATAACATACACATGATACAGGACACAATTATAATATGTATCTATATATCATTATTAGTAGACTGTTGAGACTTGAGATCCAAATGTTTATTCTCTGTAGCTAAAGTATTCTTTGAATTCCAGTACTTCTCAATCTCTTCTGCTGTTCTTCCTGGTATTCTTCCAGCAATTAAAGTCCACCTGCTCCAAACCAAACACATCAAACACCCAACTCTCTCTCTCTCTCTCGAACACGATCACGATCACGATCTAAAAAACCCACAAAGTGGTTTGATTACAAACTAACCTTGGTCCAAGCAGACTGAACATTCTTGCCATGAGCATTTCTTCATCTTCAGAAAATTCCAGCTTGGAATCCTTATTCCCAGATAATTCTGAAACAAGGACAATCAAGAAATTACTTTACAAGAAAAGGAATAGGTTTGGTTTTAAATAATTACATAAAAATTCAACCCACCTTTTTTGGTTTCACCAAGGTAGTCTAATGTATTCAAATCCACATCACCCATATCTCCTTACAATAATATATAAAACCCTACAAAGAAGATATACATTGCTGACTATGTTGGTATGTATATATAAATATATATGAATTTACTATTTGATGCTGACAGGGGAACTATATACAAATATTTCAGACAGTTTTCCAATTTTGGTTGGCTTTCAGATGATTATGTCCGAGATTAAAAAATAAAGAAATAACCTCAAATAATTCAATCATAACATTCAGATAATAAAGCTTATGTTAGTCCAGTTACTTGTCTGCCTGGCAAACCTTCCTTATCCAGTGTTGGTCCCAACCTGGTATTTATGTGAAATATATATTTCAGTAATTGGTTTCTTATTATCCATAAAAGGGAGAAAAAAATCGTCCTTATCCAGTAAATTAAGTTATAGACAAGGATTCGTCATTAAAGTGAAGTAACAGGTGATTACTGGGCCCTTGTTTGAGAACCATCCTTTCAAAAAAAATTTGTATTTATTTTCAATCACACATTTACATAATAAAATATTTTATACGTAAATCCAAAATTTTCCTTTACTTTTTAGCCACTCATCTTTAAAAAATTCACTATTCAAAACTCTATTTTTTTAAAAATAATGGCTATCAAATAGGGGCAAAATAGAAGAGCCAATGGTTTTTTTTTTATTATTATTATTATTCTAGCACGATTAACAAATGATTCCTAAGTCTATTCTTAATATATTTGAACTTTTTTCAGAAAGAAATTAGTATTTATGGATAATTGCAACCATGGTCCAAATCTTTCAATTTTTTGTAAGTTTTACCCTCATCTTTGATTTGTAGTAGCTCGTCGTAAACCTTTCAAACTTGTAAGCTGAAAAGACCCTCTGGACGGTTTTCGTCCAAAAATATGTTAGTTAATCAAAAGTCAGTGTTTAAACATGATTTGGCCAATTTTGAATATGGTAAAATTGTCTTTTAACCATATATTAATTAAAAAGGGTAATTTGCATCACTAGTCCCAAACCCTTAGTAATGGGGTTGTAGCTCAAGCAATGATGACTATTTTGAAGCTCAACATTCAAAGAAAATGAGGTTTTGTTCCATAGGCGTGTTAAGGGTTAGGCATTAGAATTGGGTGGTTATGTGGATCGAGGAATGAGTGATAGATTTTTGGATGGAAATCGTTAGAAATCATTTCAGCGCACATTTACTTTGGGACTTCCATTGCAATTTTTTATTTATTTTGGGACTCCTTATGTAAATTACCATTTTAAGTTAATAAAATATTAAAAGACCATTTTATCCTTTTCAAAATTGGTTAAATTATGGTCAAACGATGACTTTTGATTAACTAACAAATTTTTTAAATGAAAATCGTTTAGATTTCTTTCCCCCGAACAAGCTTAAAAGGCTTGGGACGTTCTGCAAATCAGATATTTTCGTAAAATATGCAAAAATTTGAAAGGTTTGACATCACAAATACTAATATTTATCATGGAATCTTTAAAGCTGGATTGTGGTTCAGAATAAATTTTGGCATCAGAGTTCAACCCCCACTCAAGCTCCTTGGTTTTCATCTTTATTCTTTCTTAAAGAAGTTTACATTTTTGTTAAAAAATAAAACTAAAAAATTGAAAGAAAACATGAGAATTGCTTTATGGAAATAAGAATAAGAGGAAATTTCACCCATTACAATTAAATAGAAACATATTCAAATTTTACATTTCAACTTATTTTAATCTAAAAATACTATAAATTGTGCAGTAAAAATCACCTACATCGTAATCAATTTTCAAACAAGAAGTCATTTTATCGAATTTCATCTCCTCTGTTATCATATCAATAAGATCGTTGTACTTGCATCCACTAAGTAATATAGTACCAAATATCAACACATTGCATAGTATTCCAAATATCCACCGTTTCGATTATGCCTCGATAATTTCAGTTACGAATGAAAGAAAGGAAAGTCTTGGTTATAGTATTTTTGGTTTTCTTTTTGTGTGATGTAGTAATTTTAGTTAAATTATATAAAATAAAATTTTATATAATTTTAGTAATTATAGTATTTATGATTTTTTTTCCCATGTGAGAAAACTGGGATTGAAATTAAAATTAAAATTGTAATTCTATTCTATTATGGTTCTATTGTACAGCTGACAGGCAAACTCTTGGGCCAAATTAGCTTGAATTCCAGCCCACATTGGGCCCCAATTCATTTGGGTCCTGTTTTTCCCCCATTTTGCAGCAATTCATCAATTTTTGGTCATGTTTAATTTCAGATATTCTATAGTTTTCTATACATGCATAGAGAACGATAGAATTGGAAATGTGATTTGTAGTTTTATGGGATTGAATTTATTAATATTTCGCTCGAACAATTTCTATTTCTCTTATCTAAGCAATACAAAAATAAATTCTAAACATTATACATACTTGCAATGCACACGTTCTTAACTAAATGCATGTTTCGCAATTTTTAAATTAATTTAAGCTGATCAAATATACTTTTTATTTATACAGTTTGCAAGATTTATCGACACATTTGATAGTATCCATGACTTATAAGCACCCTTGGCACTCCCAAACATGCACTAAATAAAGAGCATGTTCGAGTTTTTAAATTCAAATTTATGTAATTACAAACTATAAGTCCTACAAAATGTGTTGAAAAATAAATTGATAATAATTATGAATATATGAATAAAAAAAATACTATATTCGTCCCATAAAGATAGGCTTGATTTCCGTTTTTGTTTATCCCAAATTATATGCCACTTTTCTTATTGAAAGTATAGAGATTTTTTAAATTTTCTAATATGTTCCTATTTAATGTACCTTATTATCAATAAATATATATTAATCATATTTAAATCATTATTTAATGTAGGGATATATTAGAAATAAAAAAATATTTATATTTTTACTATATTAATTATATTTTTTTAATCGGTGTGAAAATAAGAATAAATCTATTTTTAAGTGATGGAGGTAGTATTTGACTCACAGAGTGTTTCACAAAAACTAGTTGAAAAATCTGCAACCTCAGCTTTTGGGCTTTTTAAACTGTCAAGCTTGCCCAATAATTGGGCCCACAAGGTAACACAGCCCAGAAGCAAGTAAGAAATGACGGCGAGTAATTGTAATTTTTTTAGTCCTATTTTTCTTCGAGTTTTGTAATAATAATTTTTTTAGAAAATATATGAGTATAAAAGTAAAAAAAGTTATAGATCTACGTGCAAAATAATTTTATTGAAAGAATTTGTGATTGAAAAGAAGTTTGGAAAAAAAAATGACTATTTGATTTGTGTTTCAATTTTCAGTTTTGAGTTCAATTTAATTTTCTATTTTAAGATGGGAACAATACAAATATAAAGTGTTTAAAATATACAATTTTAAAATTAAGAAATATGTTTTAAAATTTCAAAAAACAATGTTATAATTAAAATTTATTAATTAAATAGATAATTAAATATATTTTATTAATTTAAATATATTAATGTCACAATGTTACAGTTTATGGTCACAGATTCACCATCATATAACGTCATAGTCACAAATTTTATAGGTCACAAATTACGAAAGTAATTGGTCACACATTTTTTCTCGATCACAAATAACAAAATTTATATGTCACAATTTATTTATCGTTCATAAATTCTCAAATTAATAAGTCACGTAGTATTTCTTAGTCACAAATCACAAATTTTATATGCCACAAATTATCAAATTAATATAAATCACATATTATTTCTTAGTTATAAATCAAATTTTATAGGTTACAACTTAATTTACGGTTACAAATAATCAAATTAATTGGTCACAAGTTATTTTTCGATTAAAAATTATCAAATAAATTTATCATGACTTAACAAACTGTGAGTCACGATTACAAATTTAATCACAAT
>CAIGRN010197155.1:0-17498 GCA_903798345.1 Fraxinus anomala | reverse complement strand
GGGGGGGGGGGGGGGGGGGGGGGGTGTTAATATTCAGTCTTTCTTATGCCTGAGTTTCATGTTGGTCTGGATTTTGTTTGTCCTTTTATTGGAGAATATATATGCCTGTGTAAATGCATGTATAGTTTAGCTGAATGATTGCTTCTATCTTATGTTCCCTTTCATATTAATGATTCGAGGTCTTAAAGATAGAATCTTGATGCTGAAATATTAATTTTTATGGCTCTTGGAAGAAGTTGATTGATATTTAGTTAGGATTTTTATTTTTTATTTTTTTATTCAGACTATATAATTGTTATTGAGGGAGTAATTGGGGATTCAGACAACGAATTCTCATGTGATTATTGGTGGGCAGCAGTTGTCTCATGTACAACAGCCAATGGCAAGGCAAAGCTCGTGGTTTAGGCTCACGTTCAATGAGGTTGAAAACAAGTTAGGTGATTTAGGTAAACCGCTAGGCAGCATGAACCTCGACGAGTTGCTTAAGAATGTGTGGTCGGCCGAGGCAAGCCATTCTTCTGGAATGAACCCCACTAGTGCTTCCTCTTCGGCCTTGCTCCAGCACCAGGCTAGCCTGTCACTAGCGAGGGCGTTTAGGGGGAAGACAGTGGATGAGGTGTGGAGGGATATCCAGCAAGGACAAAAGACTAGGTACATGGACGAAATGATTTGCCACGAGAGGGAGCCGACTCTTGGGGAGACCACACTGGAGGATTTCTTGGTGAAAGCAGGGCTTTATGTGGCTGATACTTCTCTTGGACCTGCTATGGGGTTGGACAGCACATTAGCTCCAGAGAGTTTCACGCCTCAAATGGGTCTGTCTCCTTCTCCTTCGATTGATACATTATCGGATACACCAATCCCAGGCCTGGAGAGATACACTGGAGACCTTGACAGGACCCTTGAGAGAAGGCTAAGGAGAAAGATTAAAAATAGGGAGTCTGCTGCACGCTCCCGGGCAAGAAAGCAGGCAATATTTTTAATTCGTATTGTGTTATCTTTACCTGCATTTTTTCTTTGTTCTACATATCTCCGACTTCAATTTTTTTACCATATGATAATGTGCATAGGCTTACCACAATGAGTTGGTGAGCAAGGTTTCCCGTCTTGAAGAGCTAAACACGAAGCTCAAGAAAGAGAAGGTAAAGAATATCAGAATTTTTTTTGCTTTCTCTTTCAAGTTTTGTTTTCTACGGTGTAACTATGATGTTTAAAAGCATGAGATGCTTGCTGCAAGGTGATGTTGTTAGATCTGAGTAGTTTGTAGCATTTACCAACTGAAACTTAACCAAGAAACAAGTGGACTTTTTATCAAATGGATGCTTATTTAGGGTACTTGGCTGAGAGTTTCCTTATCATATCCAAATGGGACGAGACTGAATATTTCATGTAGTTTTAAGTTAACAGATAAAGACAGGAAATAATATATGATTGGAGATCTCTAGTATGAGAGTGATGAGTTCAGAAGTCAATATGCAAAAATTGTGTGCTTAGCTATTGAAACTACTATATAGTTAACATTTGCTAAACTGTTTTTTGGGCTAAGCCTCCTTGGACTTTGTTAACTTAATTCAGGATAGTCCATTCATCACTGAAAAAGATAACGTAGTTTGAACCCTCTGACGGTGTACGAGTATTTCCAGAGAGAGAAGGGAATCATATGAATATTGTGGAGGAGCTTCCCATTTCTTAGTGGATAATTTCTAGTCATCATGCACGAAATAGTCATCAAATGGTTGCTTGACAGAAGTGAGAAACTCTGTTCACAGTTCGCCAACCTGATCATGACCTACTTTGCAGATTACCTTGTTAAATATGATGCATGGCCTTGATGAACAGCCGGCCCTCACAATAATAATATCTTTACATAATTACATTACTTCTTTCGGGAAATCCATTAGTTTAAAGTTAATTACGTGATTCAGGCTTTCCTTCCATTTCATCCCTAACAAATCTTGGTTTTACAACCAAGAAATTTGAAGTTGCCATCAGCATAGTTATCATAATTTAGCATTTTATTTGCTTTGGTTGCTTATTTTTAGTATCTCAGTTTTCAAGTTTAGGTTTGGGGCTGGCAGCACAATAGATTTGTTTGTAAGATTTGCACTCTACAGTAAAGCTTTAGATTTGAACAGTTGCCTACAGCTTAGTCAAATTTGTCTTGTATCTCTAATGCCTAATTTGGGAAAGCATTAGACTATGCATTCTACTAACAAAATCTTTATATACTATAGTGATACACTTCTTCGGCTTTATATGCCTTTCCAACATTGTAGATTTAATCTCCCAATTTATTCAGAAGGTTAGATTGTTGCTACATGTTGGATAATATAAAAATATTTAATATTTTGTTTAACTAGTACAAAGTAGAAGACCCTATTTATAGGGTTACAAATAGTTCTAATGTAAAGATTGTGTGGTAATCACATAATCAATTATTGAGAAAAAATAATCCCACACCAGAGGAAATAATCTTATAATCTTCCCATATCTTTAGGACTTCAACATTCTCCTCAAACTCAATTTTGTTGAAACCAAATTGAGTTTGAAAATTTATTTGATATGACCAAACTGTCCTCTTCCAAAGCTCAAATGATACATAATTGTGTTCACGATGCATACCAACAAAGCCAACCCGAGAACTAGAAGCTAGTGCCAAAAAAATAAAATAAAAAATAAATAAATCATCATCCACCAATATTACAAGACCATCACCAATACTTGAGGGATATCATTCACAAGTAGAAAGAACAAGGTCAAAATCAGATGCTCAAACAATTTTTCACAGCTAAACTTGCCGAGGATAGACCAGGTTAATAGTAGCACTCCGAAGATCTATGAGTTGCACTAGCAATCCTCCCAAAATGAAGAAAAAGATTGGTTTAACAAGAATCTAGGCATGCAAAGAGGCTAAGAAACAAGAGAGCTTCTCTTTGAATGGTGTTACTTTTTTGTTTTCGTAACAAGCCACCACCCTTCATTATATACCATTATATACCACCAATGGTATATACTTCAGTAGAATCATTGGATGATCTTTACACCAATTGTAAATCACTTCCTGTGCTTAAACTGTGTTCATCGTCATCCCTTTTCAGGATTTTCCTTTTTTAAATAGACAATTGATATGTTGCTAAAATTTTTAGGGTCTTGAATTCCGAGCCCCCATTTGGCTCCCATTATTTGAAATTTTAATGATTGGAATAGTGTTTTTTTTTATTTTAAAAATGTGTGGTTAATAAAGAAGAAAAAGTTTTGGGATTATGTGTAATATTATTTTATTGTAGAATGTGTGGTTGATAAGAAGATGGAGAAAAATGAATTATAATTTTAAAGGGGGCCAAAGAGTGGCTAACTTTAGATATTGTTGGAGTTGGTCTGACCAAGCCATCTTCCATTGCATCGGTTTTTGAATGTGATATGGCTGACAAAAGTTGCTTTTCTGAGATTTCTTCTTCTTCTAGTTGCAAAATCCAAAATGAGCGAGTGGAACAGTGGAAATTGGTTCTATTTTGATCCCTTTTGTTTGAACTTCCATTATGTTGTTTTCATATCTGATAATTGCTTTAGATTCGTTTATATCATCCTCTGTAGGTTGAAGTGTCACATGATTATGTATTTTATCTTTATCCTAGTTTATTAAGTACACAATTGCCTTTTCATCTGATTGTTTTGCATTCATCCATTTCATAGGTCAACAAAATAATTCATGAAATTAGGATGTGTACTCTTCATGCAAATTTAGACAGCGTGTCCCTCTGTCTGTGTGTCAAACGTAAATGGATATAAAAGTTGTAGAAAAATAGAAGTTCGTATCCAAATTGATGATATTCAAAATTCAGATTATTTAACCTATCTTTGGTCGTATATGTCCTACAGAAACTGGGATTTCATAAACCTTGTTGACGTACTCTTTACTATAAATCCGTATATATGATGGTGTTATTTCAGTACTTCTCCTATGGAGGAAAGTTTTAATTTTGCTATAATGTAAACTAGCTTTTCCTTTGTTCCCCTTCTCAGGGTTTGTTGACAGCGATTGTACGGTTACTTTCATTGTGAACAAAGCTATTTCTATTTGTTGTATTCCTCTTTTGATAGCAAGGATGGTAACTCAATACTATTATTATTCTTTCTAGGAATGGGAGAAAACGATGTCTTGCAATTTTGACAAACCAAGATATCAGCTTCGAAGAACAAGTTCATTCTGACATTAAGCTGTGAAAATTTTGTAGCTCGGTTGAGCTTAGGATTGTACTCGTGGGTCTACTGGAGGAGTCTGTTAGGAAATCGAAATGTAGAGTAGCTTTAGCTTCTGATGCTAATGCTGCTTAATGTTCAGTCCATATGTATATTTATTAGCTTAATCTTGTTAGATACATATCCGAGTTGAAGTGTTCGAAGAACTAGCCAAGCTGAATGTTATGGCGTATGATAGTCAGCGTTCTCTAGTTAGGTATTTATAAATGCACCAGGATTTGGATTTGCTCTTGCAGTGAAAATATACAAGCCCTGTTTGATCTATACATGTTATGATGTGTTGCACACTTGCATATCACTGCCTATATGTGGAAAATAAGCTGCTTATTTGTGAATTATGTCATCTATCAAAATGGTGTAAATATTTATGGTGCAAAAAGTACAAGATTTCCAAGTCATAAGAGTGGATTCATTGTTACCTTTTGACAAATAAGGAGTTGTTAGGTACTTAGTATTGGACAGTACTATTCATCCTTTGTTATGCTATAATATAAACTTACATTTGTTTTCTTATTTCTTTTCCTCTTTTTTTTTAACTTAATTTAACTTAGACAAAAATACAAATTGTTTTAATTTTAAAAAAGTTTATATTTTATCTTTTCTTTAAGAGTAATTTCGTGTATATATTTTTATGATTTTGTAATTTTATTAATAAACTTTGTAATGTTATTTTTAAATTAGAATGAGCTCGCTAGAGTAAAAAAAAAAAAATGAAAAAAAAAATACATCTTTAGAAATAATAAAATACGAAAATATAAAATTTAATAAAACAATAATATCAAAATAGTATAATAAATAAAGCCCCTATGCGATTCAATTAAAAAGTTAGATTAAAATTAAGTTAAAGTAAACAATTAATTTTACCTACACATTTCATATGAATCATTACTTTTCAATCACACATTTTATCAATTTTTAATCAAAATTTATTAAAAATATGATTTTTAACAAAATCAAACACGGGCAAAATCTTTAGGGAGAATCTATTATGAAAAGTAAACTTTAGGGGGGGATCTTATAATATTTAAAAATGGAAGGACGTCTTTATAATTATCATAAATTTAAATGATGTTTTTCTAATTTTTTTTATTATTTTGCTACTTCGGAACGAATGAAAGCGATTTATTCGTTCGTAATGGCGATTTATTTGTTTCGCTCGTGGAGAAGAACCCCATCAACTACTCAGCACTTCTCCCTAAAACCCTAAGCTCTCTCTCTCTCTCTCTCTCGGATCCCAATTGTTTCGTAAGTGTTAATCTCGTTTCATTTCAAGCTTGTATTTTTCTTTTATAGTACATTGCATGATGTTTCTGTGATTTCTTTTGATTTTATACTACTTGTTGCGTGTTAGAATCATTTTGTACTGAGCCATTCAGGCGTGGAATTCCAAGAAATATATAGCAAATGTTCTTACATTCTGTTTAGCAGCACCTTTTGTGGTATTATGGAAAAACACTTTAATTTGATCTGAAATTTGTGGAGAAAACAATGGCGTGGAATTATCTCAAACTTTCAATTCACCGACCTTACGATTTGGATAATTCCAAATTTTAGTGCATGCTTAAAAGGGATCTTTTGTGTTTCTCGTATAATATGTTTTGTTTTTTGCATGCTCACAGGCGGACAGATAGTTTTGTTGTTAGAAGTAAGAAATTAAGAGTCTAAATGTTAAAAGGGAGGAAACTTACTGGCAGGGGAGAGACGGCGGCTCCCCACTATGCTTTTGGTCCGCTTGAAGATGACATAATAATAAAGCACAGGCTTCTGACCCGTGCTACAACTACAAGAGGTGATCCTCCATTGAAGAAACTTCAGAAAAAGTTTACAGCTTTTGTGCTGGAAATAGAGAAAGAAGCCGATAACCACGGTGACTGTGAGAGACTTGCCAAGGCTTTTTTACAGGAGATGAATACTTTTGAAATTCCGCTTCTCAAGAGTAAAGCAGTTATAGATGCTAATAATAGAGAGAGAGAAAACTTCAACGAATTGAAGGATGAGATAAATAGGCAGATTTTACAGGCACAGGCCGATATAGAAGATCTGAAGAAACAACTAGAAGAAAGCAAGACTGAGAGGCAGCACAAAGAGGAGTGTGAGCTTATTAGGAAGTTAATTGCTATGCAGCCAGCAAGATCAGAGACCCAAAAAATCATTACAGATCTCGAGAAAGAGATAGAAATATTAGAAGCAGAGAACACGGCCGGATCAAGGACACTGGAACTTCGCAAAAAGCAATTTGCTCTTCTGTTACATGTGGTGCGTATTGATTATTTACTTGCACAAGATCAACATGTCACAGTCTCTTCACATCCTAACTTTGGTGTGACAAAGTATTATGGAATTACTACATAAACTTTTGCAGATTCCAGAGTACACTTCTTATTTTGTCCTCTTTGACTTTTGTAAGTAATGTTCTCTATGTATGTTATCTTCTGTGGCTATATGTGATCTCATCACCTGATTATAACACTTTCTTCTCCTCTGTTCTCCCCCTCTCCTTCGCAAATTATCCCCATCGTCAATCTCATCTTCTCATGCTGATATGTGAGAAAGGAAATGAGGGGAGGAATGAAACTCACCATCATGAACAGCCGTATGACTGGAAATTAATAGTCATCACAAATTGTTTGTGAGCACTGAGCAATACTTTTGTTCCTCATAACCGTAATGTAAAGCCATACATAAGACGGTGACTCCCTTTAATATATCAATTGAATGTAGATTATTGAGTTGCTTCTTAGTTTTCGTAGTTTGTGGTGTAGTACTTGGTAATCTTTTTATCTTACTCAGTTATATTTAAATTCTTGATTACAGGTGGATGAATTACAGATTACCATTGAGGAAGAACAGAGGAATTTAGTAGAGGAAATGCGAACATCAATTGATGAGAATAGGACTGGAGTTGAGGATGGCACTGGGGGTCCTGAAGCCATGGCTCTTGATTAGCTAGTAAATTGCACTTTTTCCCTGGTACTCATAATTTGCTGCTGCACTTGGTTTTTTATTTTTATTTTTTTATCTCTGCGTGTATAACTATTATCTATAGACAACAATAAATCGAAGTGGTCCCTAACACAATCCATTTTTGAAAATTCTATTTAATCTCTTGTACTTTTTTAAGGACCCTTTTTCTTCTCTGTTTAAGTATGGGAAACCATTGGTGTGAGTTTGCATCTTGGTAAACAATATAGCACATTTTGAAAGGTGATGTGGACACTTTAGGTGTATGGCCAAGCCTCAGCAAATATGTGGATATCTTTTTCCTCGGCCTAGATTTGCTTATATAAGCAGTAATCTAATCACTAGGTGCAAGATTGTATTCGGAAATGGAATCCTAAGGCTTGATGCTTGTGTCTCTAGTAATCTACATTTTGCATACCCTTCTGCGCTGCTGAGATTCTCCTTAAATGACTTGTGCTTATTTGACATACAGACTAAAACTGACTTTATTTGGGAATGTTCCTCTAAACTCTTATCATGAGTTCTGTAATAGTTTAATCTGCAACCTTCAGCCAAAGATTTGGCTATTAGGGAATGTTTAGTTGGGAGTGATCCTTTACACCTTGCACGGCGGCTATTTACGCATATGTACTGACTTAGAAATCTGTGGATGCAGTCAAGATACGAAAACAAGCCCAAGATGCACGCTCGTGCTTATGTGCCTTTGTTCTACTTGAAATTCTAAGGTTGTGCAGTCGAAGAAAGCCACATCTTTGTTGGGTGGGTATTTTCTAGAGTTTTTCGAGTCGCTCTCACTGCTATTTTTATCTGCTTTTGTAATGTTATGTACCTTGTAGTTTGCTCTATTTTAGTCTAATTGGAGTTCAGGCGTCAAATAAAGATAATCTTCCACAAAATTAGCCGAATTATTTCTTGTGGATTGTTACCTATGAACAAATACTAAATGACTTCTTAATGCCTTTTCAAATTCTAGGACTAACAAATATAATATTCATATGTGAAATCTTCTAAATTTATTTGACAAGAAGAATTTAAGGGCTTGAATCGAGTAGCTCTTATATGGCTACTGTTTATAACTAATCGAATCACGTTTTTCAACATATTTCTTGGGGTTTACAAATACTACTTACTTATTTGTCACTCATGTTTTTAAATCTATTTATAATTTATACTTTTATAAACTACTTCTAAACATGCTTACAATGACTGTTTTCATGAAGAAAATGAACGACAGCATCCAACTTTTGGATTTTTGATTCATATGCATCTCAAAATCGATGAAATAAGGGTTTAGCATTTTACCTGTGTTGGATAGCTAGCATAAGACGAGGCAATAAAGTAGAGCTTGCGACATTTTAATGTAGTTTACGCGCTTGAATAATAAATTAGAAAATAATTATCTAATAAAAGCTTTTAAAAAAAAATTGCGTTTATTTGATCATGAAGTGAAAGATCGTGTTATAAATAATACAAATAAGATTTTCAAATGCAAATGTCCAAAACTTTAGTATTTTAACCCTTGTATTGTGCTTAGTTCTAAAATATATTGCAATTAGAGAGACTTGTGCTTAGCTCAATACTTGGAATGCCTTAACTATGAAAATTTATCTTGTCAAAATCCAAAGAAAGCCTTCAACCTTTTCCATTTAATGAAAAACCATGATTTTAAATTATTTTAATCACACATTAACTGAACAAAATAACATCTCGTGTTCAAAGATTAATTTAGATTTTCAATAATAAATTCTGACATGTAATTTCTTAATTTTCCTATTTTGTGTCCATATATATTTCCAATTTTAGTTCTCTATAAGCATAAAATGTGCAAATAGAGAAATGAACGAAGTACAAATGAGCATAGCAAGCGATATTACTCGAATGCTAAACAACTGAAGCCCTCTCGATTTACTTGTTAATTCTAGTGATTGATTTGAGATGCCAAATATAAGTTGTAGTGATGATGAATCAACTCACCGGTGCTACTGCTACATATGCAGGCATCTAGTTCGACTTCCAGAAACATATTTGATTTGCCCACGTTGCCATGATGGTTTCGTAGAAAAATTATCAGAGGGTTGGGCCAATATGGTTGAACACCACCATCGTGGTTCCAATCAACCTCCCCAATGCCAAGCCCAACACCAAAGCGGGTTGGATGAAGCTATCCAGCAGCTCACGTTGAACAATTCTCAGCATGACTCCCAAATCCCGGCTCCTCGTTCTGTGATCGAGGCCCTGCCCATCGTCAGGATAGGAGAGAGAGATGCCAAGTCGGGTTTAAACTGCGCAGTTTGTTTAGAAGACTTTAGGAAGCATACACGAGCAAGGCAGATGCAATGTAATCATATGTTCCATTCTGATTGCGTTGTTCCTGGGTTGCTTCAACATAATTCTTGTCCTGTTTGTCGGCTCCAGCTGCCTACGGAAAGTCCTGGAAGTGTTATTAGGAGAGCTTTCTTCCCATTCTTCTGGCCCTTTGGTGGTTCATCACAACACAATTATGAAACAGGAGGAAGTAGCTCAACTTGATGGCGACGACTAAAGGTTCTGTCTCTCATTTTTCTTTGTAAATAAATTCCAGTACTGTCCATTTCTGCCTATTGAACTTACTGTTCTGTGAAGTTTCAAGATCACTGCATATATTCTTCACTGTATATTAAGAATATTTTTGGGTCTTCCATCACTTAGAAAACATGAAAATGTGTTTCTGTTCAGTTTTGCAATGGCACAAGAGAGTTTGAGAGGAGAGGAGTGTGTGTAGGGCCGGAACCTTACGACTATGGATATCCAACGTTTTCAATTATTTTGGAAATAAACGAACCCTGCACCTCCAATCACAAGTGAGAGGGTGATTCTTCCTCCAGGAACCAGTAGGGGGATATTTAGAATCTGAGATAATTATGAATACCTATCTTTCCAGGACATTGCAGCTGGAAGAACTCCAAACAGCACCAATACTACAAAACACCAACATAGACAAAAATTTCCCATTTCATCCAGTCTAAAAATTTCAATATGATAAAATAGGAAGCATATTCAGTGTAGATTTAGCTAAACGGAATGTCATCTCAACAGACGATGAATGCTTAGAGCATATTTGGCTAAGCTTAAAAGATAGAAGTAAGGTTACTTTTAAGTAAATTTTTATCTCCAATCATGTTTGGATAACTTGGGCCTTTTAGTTTTGCTTCTACTTCTATTTTTTCTAGAACAACTTCGTGTCAGCTTTCTTTAAAGGCTTTTCTAACCAGATAAAACACATTCAAAAAATTATTTAAAAAGACCTAAAAGCAACAACTTTAGGATTTTCAAAAGTCTTGCCAGACGAGCCTTTACTTTTTTGGAAGTAACTCATAACTTAGTGTCGAACTTTTTTATTTCCAAGTTTCACCAACAAAAAAATATTTATTTTAAGCTTAGCCGGACATGCACTATGTAACTAATAGAGTATCTAACGGTTCCACAGGAGAAAACATACACACCCACACAAGATTTAGAAAGTTTCCGTCCAAGTAAGCAATTACAACAATTATACCTCCATAAGCTCCAGCAAAATCCAGGGCTTTGCCCCCACGGGCATGGCGCAGTGATAAAGAAGGAGGGTTTTCTACGGAGCATCGGAGATTCGAATTTCTGCGGCAGCTGGAAGGCAAAATTTATGTTGGAAGACAGATGTCTTGTGGTGACAAAGTTATGGTGCGCTTTGTCGGGGGTCTTGTTCGCACGTCGTAAAGGGAGGTCCACAGGGAGGAGAACCGCTTCCCGAATGTTCGGTCCAAGTGAGTATAAGCTGTGATCGCATTCGAATTTACTCTGGTGGCGAACCAGGGGGAAATGCCGCCACTTCTCAGGATTAGTCGGACGAAACTCGGACACCTGAGTTATCAAAAATAAAAAGTAAAAATTCCAGGGCTTTGAAAAATATTTCTGGATCCAGCAATGTTAGTTCCAACGATGGAAATAAAGTAAGAAGTAATTCAAAACAATGTGAGATTACGTCCCCTTTCGCCGTCGCAGTAATTCACTAGATAAAATCAAGTTTACAAGAGAAAAACGTACACTCCATTTTCTCTAACTTTTCTTCTTTTTTATGATAACAAAATCCTAATAGTTTTCACTAATGATGACTAGTCATCTGACTACACACGACATCAATAATTAAGCTTCACAACTTAACAATTACTGTGTTACATACTGAAATAAAATGTTTACAATTATAAGACAAAAGCAATCACATTTAGACATCCATTGAGAAAAAAAAATACTATCCCAACAACTCCATTAGTAGATCGCAATAGTTGTAGTGGGTCTAAGGTCGTAGCCGATCCCATATCAGGAGCTGTGGTGGTTCCAAGAATGACAGCATTCCAAACATGAAACTGAGCGAGTAGAATGGCTGTGTCAATAACAATTGTCATCCTGTAGATCAAACGACGCAAAGATATTGCAGATATTTGTTTGAATGGGCAGTAAATGGAAGAGGTTGAAATTTTTAAGTGGTGAACAGAATTCTCCGATTCATAACATTATCATAGGTGCATGTTCGACAAGCAACCGTAGAGGAAATACAATAGACAAGAATTGACTTCTTTTTCTTATTTAATACTGTCATGTATGATAATTCACATTAAGTGTTGGATGATCCAACAAATGGGTGCTACTCATCATTGTGGTATATTGTACCAATCTCCCTTTGCGATCATAAAGATATATGCACGTCAAGTTTTTTACACGTAATGTATTCTTTCTTGAGTACGTATTATCTAAAAAATAATTCTTGGTGTACATAAAATTTGGTACATAGTGGTATCCACACCCTCACAAAGCAGGAATGAGAAATAGACGATGAAATTAATCTCCAAGAGTAAGAAGCAGTGAAAACAAATTTGCAGTTTCCCATCTGCAATTATAGTGCAGCAGCCCATCAACACCTTTCAAACATAAGAAGAAATTATTCATGATATTATCCAAAAATTTAAAAATATTACAACCAACCCACTACAAAAATACTAGCTCTTAATACACGACAGATACAATGATCTGACCCTAATTTATGAATAAGAAAACAACTAATTAGGTGGTCACATTACACTTATATTTTGATGCAAATTAGATTAGGTTCTAGAGCTTATTTTCATATTTGTTAGGATTTTCTTGTTTAAACAGAGCATTAGGATGATGAAAATTTGGTTATTTTTAAATAAAATTTTATAAAGTTGAAGATTTTCAATTCTTTTGATCCACATTGGTATTATGCGATATCGATGCTTTGATCAAATTCAATTATTCAAATATTAACGAATATTTGATTCTTAAAATTCTCAAATATACTTGCATTGTACTTCGTATGTGTTAACTTAAAAAATTGGATAATATTTTTAAAGTCAATGATCAAGTTCCTCCCAGAATTTTGGCAGACTTTGGCCTCTTTAGGAGAGATTTTTGGGTCGTATTGGAGCTGAAGTGTTTGCAGAAAGCAGGGTCGAGTTTCCGGCATAAATTTTGTAGGAAGTGCCTTTCAATCAATGATCGTTGGAAGTTCCGACAGGACTGACCGTTCATTTGCGTTGATCCGATGCAGCTTTTTAGAGTGGAAGTTTGGATTATAAATTTTCCAGCCTTCTTTTAGTTGTGCAAATAGCCCTCTTTCTAGGCGTATTTAGGGGCTTTCTGGTACGTTGGGGTTCAAAGCCAAATTGCAATTATCAAACCATGTTTCTGCTTGGAGCGGCCACCAGCGGAAAACCTATAATGATGGCCCACAACTACAAACATTCCAGCAGAAATCAATTTTTTTAATTAAATAATGGAAATTTGAAACCGTGAAACGAAAAAGAGAGAAGATCAATTAATAAACCAAGGAAAATCAGATGCTTGTTCCATTAAGATGGACAGTTCATAGCACGAAACATGGACAAAGCATCATAAGAACCAGCACAAACAACAATTCAGGTCTTTTTCCCCCATCTTCTTTATTCTATCACTCCTCTCCATTCATCTTAGAGAGAAGGGGAGAAAACAAACTGTCTGGGTAAACTGAACAGGTCTTTCTCTTCGAAGGGAGAATTCCAATCCCGAGATACACTGGCAGTTGTTTCGGATGTGGCTATCCCGTCCTGCAACCCTGGAATAGAAGCACCATTTCCATTGGATAGAACAGGTCTCTTGGTAGACATTTCTAGACCATAGGCAAATGAACCATATGAGCGAGTGTTGTTTTGCATAGAAGAGTTTGAGCCAGACCACAGCTCACCGGGCCTCAACCTAGACCCACGATCCAAACTCCAGTCTATGTTAGTGTAATCTAACTGTAACATTGAGTTGCCTGTGTTCCAGTCTACTAGGGATGACGATCCAGAAGCACTGTTGGTGCCCAGACCAGAGAAGAGTCCAAGGGAAGACGCGGCAGAAAGCTTTAGTGATGTACCTGCTTTATTCCACAAACTGTTACCCCGGATGGTTCCTTGGGAATCCATTGCACTACTGCTGGACACAAATTGCTCTTGAGGTTGGTAATGCAGTTGGTTATACAGAGGATTTGAACTAACACCTTCAGGGCTCAGACCCCTTGTCACAGTAACAGGTGGGACCAATCCATTGGGGTTCATAGTTCCAGCACTAGTTGGATACCAACCCACAGCTGTCCCAGGCGGAGATGAGCTAACACTTGGAGTATGTACGTGCTTTGCATTCATGGATTGAGGTCGCTGCATCACTATGATAGGTTCTCTAACTGATCCAAGTTGCAGGTTCTTTACTTCATTCCCAGCAACATAATGTGCTTCTGTCCTTGTCGATGGAGGTGAAGCCTGCAAAGGTGATGCTAATGAGTAGGGCATAGAGGGATTTGATCCTGCACTCTGCCACCTTTTCTCCGCTGGCACAGCAATCTGCTGTGGTTTGGTCCACTCCATTTTTGGTTGCATTTTCTTCAATGACTGCACATTTTTTGTTCCAGATTCTACTGAAGATCCTACTGTCCCAGGAACTTTGGTATAATTGAAATCTTTTTCATCCCTTTTCTGTTGTATGGTATTGGATGAAGCCGGTTTTTCTTGTGCTCTCATTGCATTCTGATTAATAGCTATTGATAGATAGCCATTGCCAACAGTAGGAGGATCACTAGTTTCTTCCGTCTTCGAAGAAGCAGTGGGAAGCTCCTGTTTCTGCGACTTCAAAGTTTCTTCTGCCTTTTCGAGATCACCCTCACAGGTAACCACAACTCTTTCAACATCCTGCTTGGAGGCTTTATACCGTATTTCCATATCTGTAATGCAGGCGAGCTCTTCTGAAATATCAATTTTCAAATTACCCCCTCCATCAAGATTTTTTTCCCGGGGCTTGTCTTCTTCACCTACTTCAAATAGCCAAGCTACCGACTCCTCTACTCTACCTTCATTCAGAATAAGAGCCATGGTTGCCCGTTCTAGAGAGAAACCCATAGCAACAAGCTGTTGTGCAAGCTTTTCTAGCTTCCTTGACATGAGATAGCCACTGCACCGCTCATGCAATTCTTGAGCTCGCCTCTCCTTTTGCCTTTGATGTTTCCTTTCATTTTTCTGGCGTATTTTGTCTCTTTTGTCATTGTCAGCTCCAGGTACTGATTCCTGATGCTGAGGGGGGTGCGACATTTTCTCTTTTAGGTCTTCTGACTCACCAGACCAGCTACCAGTATTGGAAACAGAATCATATTCCACGCCAGTTCCAAATGCATTCCCACTATGATCGTCCATATCATCTATGTTTTGGAATCGACCATTCACATGAAGCATACCCACAAAAGACACTGGAGCTGTCTCAAATGTCTGGAATGTTCCTAAAACAGGATTGTATCCACTCGCCGGAACCCCACCAGGGGCATTAACATGACCTGAAGGCTTTGTAGAACCCTTGGGGGGTTCCTTCCCAGCCTTTTTGTCTTTGGACTTGGATCTGGATGCTGGAGACATATCTTCAACTTAAGTTCTACTTCCTGCAGCCAAAAATGATAAACCTAACTAAAAATCAAGATATGCAAACTTGAAAGATCGAAGCACTGATGTTTGAAGGTCTACACTGGAATTCAAGCAAAAGAATCGGTTCACTGTATTAGCAAGTACATAGGAAATATAACATGGCATTTCTTAGATTCCAAAAATATGTGGAACTGCGTGCCAAGTAAAACAAAAAACATCTTTTTGTTGTAACAGGCAACATACAGAAAGGAAGTAAGAATAGATCAGACCAAGTGCAAGGACTATACACATAATGAGTTGGTAGTTGCTTGTGTTTCTATGAGCAGAGCTATCACAAAGGGTAGAAAATAGAAATAATTAATTTTTCCACTCTCTCTCAAAACCCTTTCAAGAAACAGAAGATATGGAGACAATTCTCAAGGAAAAATTAGTCTTCCTTAAAAAATTGCTACACATAGGAATTAATTAAATAATTCTATCATATTCCAAATTATGCATAGTTGAACCTCATATCATATTCAAAAGTTGATGCTAAAACTTCACAAATGCATCTTTTAGGAGACCAGATATTTGAACCATAAAAATCAAATCAACTCTCAATACATTATCGAATCTAGAGCTCTTACCTGTCGAGAGAAAAAAACAAAGCTAAAACTTGAAAAAAGTAAATGAAAGCTAGCACTTAAGATAAATGTAGAGAAAATCCATTTTCCTCTAGAGAGTTTGTTCTTAAGCGGTTTAGCCAAAGCAATAATGCAAGAACTTTTAATTTGCCTTGACTAAGCTATTCAATAAATGCAAGACAGAATGTCCATTAGTTCCCATTGTAAGGCTTATGGTGCTTTATGAAACCTCCTTAGGCAGCTGGAAATAACCCGCGTGACCATCCATACGAGAAGACCGGTGCTATATATTTTCCTCTAAGCAGCTTTATTCACTTTGAACGACACATAATATCCATTAGGAAAATAAGCCGGAAAGGCACGCACACCTCTAAAGCGTGTACCATATTTTATCTTCTTAATCATCCAACACACTTTGAAATCATCCTTTTGGATTCCCTTATTGAGCTTCAATTTTAGGAATCCCACCACATTTCGAAAGCCACCAATTTTAAATTTTTTCTTTCTACAACCACTTACCAATATTTTTCCATCTATTTATCAAAAAAAAAAAAAAATTCCATCTCACTTATATACCTACGTCCATCAATTATATGCAAATGCACCCACGCCAGTAAAAAAAAGCAACAAGAAGGCCTCTTTGGGATCAAGAATCATTCAAACATAGAAAAATCAACAGAACAGAAAAAACAAACCCCCAATTCAAAGCCCCACAATGAACCCACAATCAAAATCAGGCAAAACAAACAAATTAAAGTAAAAAAATTAAAAAAAAATTCTAAGCATGCGCCCTCTCCCGATCGATCAAATATTAGAAAGAACAAGGGTGGGGCCTAACCTGGAACAGACCGATCGAGAGAAAAATGTTCGCCGTCGGTTCAATTATAATAAAGAAATGGAGTTTTGGATTAAATTATTTACTAAATACAGCGCGCGAAGGAGAAAGGTAGATTGGGTAGAGAGATAGAGAGAGATAACTCGTTCGAGGCTGAAAAATGAAACTGAATCCAGATTAGGGTTTTTTCTCTTTCCTTTTTTCGATTTTCGATTTTTCGTTTGTTTAAATTTAGGAATGAATTTGTGTAATAAGAAAGTAGAGATTAGAAACAACGAATGGCCAGGCATTACGGCTGAGATTTGATCTGCTGTAGTTTTAATTCTTCTGTCGTGTGTATCCGGTTGTACATTTTGAAATTACAATGCTCTTTTCTTTTGGGTACAAGTTAGTGAAGCAGTATTTCTGTGGCTAGAGAAAAACCCCGTTGCAGAAGATTTTACCATTAAGGCGCGGATGTTATAAAATAACGGAACGTTACATCAAAAATGAAAAATAAAACGGAATGGACACTTTGCAGAAGGAAAATAAAATAATTAACGAAAAATTGGCATGCACCCAGTGACGGACCCAGAATTTCGAGTCAGCACGGACGATCGTGAATCGTCAACCGTTGTCAGTAATAAAATATTAATAGCCATATTTGATGCCCATTTTTTTGGCAAAAATGCATTTTAGAAAAGTGATTTGATTAAGAATGTATGATTAGAAATAAAGAAAAAATTTGAATTTACATGTAATATTATTTTATTGAAAAATGTGTGGTTAAAATGGAGCTAAAAAATTATTCAAGAATGCATTTTTTTTCAAAAAAAATGTGACTCAAACAAGGGTATAATTTACTTCGCGTCAATTGAGTTGTGA
>CAIGRN010197146.1:0-18311 GCA_903798345.1 Fraxinus anomala | reverse complement strand
CAAAAAAATTTAAATGAGCAAATTAAATGAGCATAAAATTTCGGAGTATTACAGGTTAGGTTTTTGACCAACACAATAGTCTCCCAAGTTCAAGTATGGTTATTCATAACATAGTTGGGGTTTGAAGTTAAACATAATTCTCGTGTCGTATTCTTATGTAATGCTAAAATGTTGAAGCTCCATACGTTGCTAAAATTTGCTTGTTGAGCAGAAGCAGGGAAAGGTTAAACTGCTGAAACTCCCGTTTTAAAAATAGTTGAAATTTGCTTGTTGAGCCGAAGCAAGAAAAGGCTGAACTGCTGAAACTTCCATTTTGAAAATAGCTGAAATTTACTTGTTGAGCCGAAGCATGGAAGGTCTGAACTACCGAAGCTCTCATTTTGTTGTCAATAAAGTATGCTTTTGAGAATTGTGCCAATGATTTGATGTTTTGTACGTTACCAATGAAAGATAGCTGAAACATTTCAACTTCCAATACTCGTACAATAGTTACATATTGAATGTGGAATGATGGCCACACTGCTACATGTTTAGATTGATCGTCGAGGCTCGTGGATGAGAGACATGTATCAATCTGAGGTGTTAATAACAAAAACTATTCAAATTCAACGCTTCAGATAAGATTAAAAATGGACGCTGCAGATGAAGTAGATTAAGATCCAATGGCTAAGCTTCATCCTTTCTTCCTATAAAAGCCAAAATCATGGTCCTTGTATCAGTTTTTTACCTTGATAAAAGTCTCCAAATTTCTCCAGCAATCGAAAAATTTTTCTGGTCACTTCTATTTTTTAGCAATGTCGTATTCCTAGAGCTTCTTTTTATTTAGGTAATTTTCTTGAAACATTATATCTTTCCATCCTTTCCATCTTTTGTTTTTTCGATTTTAATGGCTTACGAGTCGAGTGCTAGCGGTGGAAGGGTCACCATTGCCAAGTTTGGGGAATAGGCTACGTCTGGGGGTTAGAGTAGGGGGCTGCAAAAATCCCCTCTACAATGATCTCCACGGGGTTGGCTGAAATTAGGAAAAAAATATAGAATCCCAGATTCCATAGAACTCTTAGTACTCAAAGCCCACGAATGTGCCTGTTATTCGAGGCCGAGATGTGTGGCAATTAGTGAGTTCATGTGTAGGGTGGATGTGCATCTACTGCTATACCCATTTTTTAGGACGGTGCTGAGGTCCTACATGTTGGCTCCTGCCTAACTATTGCCAAATGGGCGGAACCAATTGGTCGGGGCATATTTCCTTTGGAAGAAGACCTCGCTGAGTGAGGACATGCCCCTTCATGTCTTCCAAACATTGTTTCAACCCCTGGTACTTGGGAACAGTGAGTCCAAATAATGGTATTACATGACTTATTGCCCCACTCATGCCCCTTTTGTGGTAGGCTTGACGTCCTCTATATTGGGTTGGAAGGAGTCATGGTTCGGGTTAGGGACAAAAGGCAGTATTGTGCCGACCCAGTACTCTGAAGCTCGTGAGTCTCTCTTTATGTAACATGTACTTTATTCATAATAGTTGTCTGATGTTCTTAGTTTTGCAGTTTCAGGGACTCACTTCGAGCTTTCCCAGGTCGAGTTGGACGCCATCAAAGACATTTACAGACGTCCACAAAGATCACGCCACTTCCAGCTCTTAATAAGGGCAAGGGAAAGTTAGAAGAGCCCTAAAAGAAAAAAAATTAACTCATAGCTCTGGCCCTTCTTCCGACAAGTTCGGCTCCACCATTGTCCCCAACTACTAGGAAGACCCTACCTCCTCATTCGAAGCTGATGCAGGCTTCATTCCATGTTGCTAAGGCCTTTAAGCCTAAACTGGCCAGTGAAGAGGCTGTAAAGGAGGTAGAACGACTTTGAGGCCATAAAAAGGGTACCAATAGCTAGGACCCATAGGAAGTTTGGAAGGTTATTGGTTGTACAAGATTAGGAGATTGTCCTAGAAATGATGGAGATGCTGCCACCTGAGGCCCGAAGTGCTACTGCTAGTTTCTATAAATTTTGGACTGAAAGGTCATAGAATTATGTCTCTACCTGCAATGCAGTGGACCTGACAGCGATCGCTAGGGTTTTTGGGGTCGTCCTTGAGTGTCAATAAGTGTTGAAAGATATTCAGACACACAATCGAGAGTCGGTTGAAAGGTTGGCCTCAACGGATGTGGAAATGAAGTAAATAAAATCCGAGGCTGAAGTGCTGAGGGCCCAGTGAACTAAAGAGGTAGCTAAGTTGAATTTTGCCTTAGTAAGATAGAAGCTCTAAAGAGGGAGGTCCATGAATCCCAGTGTGAGGTTGCTTCTTTGACAAATAGGATTAAAACTTCAAACAATCATCAAAAGCTAATAGCCGAAGGTTTAGAGAAGACCAATTTAGAGAACGTTGGGCTCAAATACCAATGGGTTTGTAGAGACCCAAGTAAGACATTATGTGAAAAAAGCTGAGCAGGCCAAGTTTGATGCTCAGAAAGTAGGTGAGGAGGTAGTGAAGGACTACATTACCAACTTACATCTGGCAAAAAAGTATCAGCGCTTCGGCATCTATTGGAGGAGATTTGCCTATGATGAAGTAATGGAGAGTATAAGAGAACTTTACCCAGAACTCAATACTTCTGAACTGAAAGGAGAGTTTTTGGAGAAGGTACCTTAGCCCAGCTGATGATGCAGTGGAGGTAGAAGACCAAGAGGGTGCTCTTGAGGACAAAACTTCAGGCTATGAAGCCCTCGCTGCTGAAGCGCCTGCTACGGAGGCGTTAGCCTCCCTACCACCTCCTGCATAGTAAAAGATTTTTCATTTTGTTTTCTTATGTAATGGTTGAGGCCTCCCATTGTACAAATTTCTTAATTAATGAAGTTCATGTTTCCCTATCTTCTTGTTTGAGCTGGGATTTCAATAGCTTAAACAATATAACTTGCAATAAGGTTCATGACTTAAATAATATAACTTGCAAGTATTAGGACCTCCATAAGGTACATACCTTTTTGCGATCTGATCCTCTTCTCCGAGGAGCCCATACTTCCCTACTTGGTAGATAGTTCATCCATGCAGGGGTTTCTCCCATAACGTTCAGCTTCATCATAGGAGGCTTGTTCTATACGCCTCGGCGAACTAATGAGGTAATCCCTTTTTGGGATCCTTTTCCAAGGTGCCTACACTTCCCTACATGGTGGATGGTTCATCCATATAGGGACTTCTCCCATGATGATCAGCTTCATCTACGCTTGTACTATACGCCTCGGAGAACTAATGAAGTAATCCCTTTTTTGGGATCCGATCATCTTCCTCCTACATGGTGGATGGTTCTTCCATGTAGGAGCTTCTTCCATGATGTTCAATTTCATCATTGGAGACTTGTACTTTACAAGAGTTAGGAATGTTCCTCTAGCTATAAAATCCATTAACTGGTAGTATATTCTAAGATGCTCTATGTTCCATGGGTGAGGCTGCATTTTTTCATCCAGGTCTTCTATCTACTAAATGCTGGTCGTAGTTCTTCTTTGATCCAATACGGTCCTTCCCAATTTAGACCTAATGTGTCTACCATTGGTTCATTGGTTGATAGGAAAACTCTCTGAAGCACGAGATCGTTTATTCAGAAGGATTTTTTTCTTAACCCTAGATTGTAGTAATTGGTCATCTTCCTTTGATATGCAGCTAGTTTTACTTGGGATTCATCCATTCTTTCATCGAGAAAATCGACCTCACATCTTTTTAACTCGTCGTTGGATATTTCATTGAATTACAATCGACGAGAAGAAGATAACCCAACTTCTACCGAGTTCATTGCTTCTATACCATAAGTGTTGGGAATAAGGTTTCTCCAATTGGGGTCTGGCTTGTAGTCCCTTGAAGGCGTCAAGTTTTCTTTTCAAAGTATATTTAATGGTTTTATTTACAGCCTCTACTTGTCTATTTTCTTGGGGTGATGAGGTGTTGAAAAATATTTCTTGATCCCAAGTTCCTCACACATATCCGTGACCCTTTTGTTATCAAACTGACACCCATTATCTGAGATAATTGAATGGAGAATTCTGAACCGACATATTATATTCTTCCACAGGAACTTAGAAGTGTTGGCTTTTGTGATCTTAGCCCAAGGTTTGGCTTCAACCCATTTTGTGAAGTAATTAAAGACGACTATAGCAAAGCTTGCACTACCTCTGTCCTTGGGTGAAGGTCCTATAATGTCGATCCCCTATTCGACAAAGAATCATGGGTTGGATACTACTGTAAGCATCTCTGGATATGAGAGAAGTGTTGACATTTATTACACTTTTGTACAAATTGGATCACATCTTTTTTCAAAGTGGGCCAATAATATCCTTGTCGTAGTGCTTTTTGTGCCAAAGTGAGTCTTCCAGTGTGATTGTTGCAAACACCCTCATGAATTTCACGAAGAACATAGGTGGCTTCCTTACCTCCCACATGCTGGAGGAAGGGCAACGAGAAACTTCTTTTTTAGAACACATCATCCAGGAATACAAAGTGGACTGTTCTTTTCCTAGGTTTGTAACCTTCATCTTTATTGTTGGGTAGGGTTTAATCTTTAAGAAAGGCCACTATAGATTGTATACATGCAAGTGTTAATTCCACCCATATCACCTTTTTCCCTTGAGCAATGTAGGGCTCTAAGAGGTGTTCAATGGACATAATCATTAGTAGTTCCGAGTCTTTCCTGTGAGCTACCTTCGACAAGGCATCCGTGTGTGCGTTTTCAACAAGCGAAATTTGAGTTGGCCATGCTCTTGTCTCTAACTGTGAAGTTGTCATTTACTTAGGTAACTATTAACTGGGAGTCGCTATTAATGAACAACTCTTTACTTGCTTTTTTTTAGCTAACCTTAAGCCGACCAGTAGTACCTCATATTCCGCCATGTTATTAGTAGCCTTGTATCCTTCGGGGCTAATCAGGACAACAACAGCTCCTGAGCTCGTGTCCTCAGATGAACCATCCACGAACAAGTTCCATATAAAAGGTTCCACAAGCTCCAATATTTCGTCCATCTCTAAGACGTTGGCAAATTCTGGCACGAAGTCCGCGAGAGCGTAGCCTTTGATAGCAGCTCTCGTTTTGAAAACAATGTTAAGCTCACAGAACTCAACCATCCATTTTAGTAACCTTCTCGAAGATTTGGATTTCTAAAGCCCTTGCTTGAGCGAGAAGTTGGTCAACACGAGTATCGTGTGAGATTGGAAGTATGGCCTCAACTTTCTAGATATAGTGATCAAGGCTAGAGCTAACTTTTCCATATCAAGGTAACGGGTTTCGACAGCCAGAAGTGCCTTACTTACATAATAAATAGGCAACTGGAAGGTATTTTCTTCTCTTACGAAAACTCCGCTAACAGCTTCATTAGAAACGATCAAATAGAGTTGCAATGGCTCTCCAAACTTGACTTTTCAGATAAGAGGCCTATCCTAGGAGCTTTTTATTTCCTTGGAAGGCCTCTTTACAATCCTCTATCCATTGGAACTTCTTACCTCCTTTGAAGATCTTAAAGAATGAGAGGCAATTATCGGTGGCCTTCGAAATGAAATGACTTAAAGCAGCCATACACCCAGTCAAGATTTGCACTTTTTTTAGTTTTTTAGGAGATCTCATCTCCACCATGATAGCCCAAGAATAGCTAACCAAGAGGGGGTGAATTGGTTTCTAAAACTTTTTCGAGAAATTAACTTAAAATCAAGTGCGTAATAACTAGATAGATTAATTCAAATAACAAACACGAATATGAAAGCAATAAGTAAAGAAGGATAGAGAGTGTAAATGATATAATTATGAAGGTTCGATCCAACGCTATAATCTACGTCTTCCGTTACCAAGTTTTCCGGCATGAGTAAGGTCAATTTCACTATGTAGATTGACTTGTGGTGCAATCCAATTATTTACAAAGCTTTCGGTGACTTACAAGCAAGGAGTATCGATTCTTCCACAATGTTGAGATTTTCGAGACCTCAATACTACCCACAAGTTTAAAAAGAATTGAGTTTACAAATTGAAAATTTCTCTCTTAATAAATGATATGATCACAATTAAGTACCAAGAGAGAAATAGACTAACACTTTAATGGATAGCAATGAGTGAAGCTCAAGTGTTAGGTTTAGAAAAACTTTGTTGTGTTGAATGATTTTCAAGAATTGATTTATTCAAAAGTTTTTTCAAACAAAATAATTTGATAATAATAAATAGGATGAGAAATTAATGTTACTTTGCTCAAAAGAATCTCACTTTAATGCTCTCTTGTCATATTAATAAATGACAAATGAGTTGGTATTTATAGATGTGAAAAACACCAAAATTTCTGTCAAACTGGAATGTCGGTCCGGTCAACCGCCAATTTTTTTTGCCAACTTTTCTACCTAACTGGACAACCCAACCGGACGTTCGAAAAAGCACAGGACGACCCAAAAAGTAGCCATTGAAAATGAGTCAGAATGGTCGAAAATTTGACTGTTGCTGGCGAATCGGACGTCTGGATTTCCAAAAATATTTTTGGGCCAATTTTTGTTTTGTTTACAACCATTACATTTTTGCATGATATTTTTATTATATATTTCAAGGTAAGTGATGTTTAATAGTAAGTAAGATTAAGTTGAAAATCTTACCTTTGAAAAATAATTTTTGTGCAAATGTTTTAATGAAGTGGGTTTTTATCGTGTATAAGAAATTCATCACTTGAGCTTTCAATGTGTTATTGTTCAGAATTAAAATACTTTATCTTTACAAACGAGCTAAGAACATCTAATTCCAATATCTTCGATTAATTTTGGTGCGAGTGCTCGATTTGTTGCTCGATTTTTAAGTGGTGTAATGTTTGTCTCCATTTGATTTGGCGTGAGTGCTCGATCGATTTTTATCTTGAGCTTTCTTGATCGACAACTTTTTGTCCAATTGTTTTATCTCCAATTTGATTAAGTCAACAACATGTAACATTTGAAGATTTGAATATAAATATTAGTGATAAATATACTTTTGTTTGTTATAATCAAAACATAAGACTGACCATATGTCAACAATTTCCCTATTTTTGATTATGACAAACAATAGATGATTTGCAATACTTTATCTCAAATGATTCATACATTTGTAAAGCTCTCTCCCTATGTTTTATAGATCAAGTATTCCCCATTTCTTATACACATTAAACATGCATATCATCGTTCATATGTTTTTTCCTTTTGGCATAAGCAAAAAGAACATGAAGTAGGGAAATATAAAGCAAAACATAAGGCAAAGAAGTCTCATAGGGAAATATGGCAAAGAGAATTCACAATGACATATTCAACATATAGCAAATAGAAAATGTTACCATGAAGTAAATTGTAAGGAGACATCCATAGTAAAGCAAATAAAGAGAAAATCCATGAAAAGGTAAGATCAAACTATGACTAGGACTCCGGAGGAGGTGGAGGAGGAAACCGAGCATAGAAGTGGGCATAGAAGGCATTCTACTGATCCTGCATCGCCGTCTGTTGAGCTTGAATGGCTTCCTGTTGAGCGAGTACACGATGGAGCATTCCACCTTGACCATGAACTGTGGATGTGAGAGAGTCAACACGGCCATTCAAAAAGTTGTACCGATCCTAGGTGAATGTGAAGTTGCTACCCGAGGAATTAGGGATGCTGGACCTAGAATTGTCTTGAGGATGAACATGAGCTTTTTATACGTTATCATTGTCACCCTCAAAGGGTAGAGTTGATGGACCCAAGGTGGGGTCGAATCCCCAAGCATGTGCCACCCACTGACCATATTCTTTAGTGATTTTCATGTGTTTAGTTGTTTTGATGTTGATAGTGTCGGTGGGTTTAAGTTGGACAAATGTTTCACTATCTAATGAGACGTGAAAGTGTTTGAAAATCTTTGTGAAAAGCATGCCATATGGTAAACTTTTAACATTTCGTGATGAATGGACAAGGTTTATGAGTCCTAATGCAATAGTTGGTCATTTGCAATAATGTTGTGTAAAACCTTGCATGGAAGTGATAATTGATGTGCACTCACTTTGGTGATATTTTCAAAAAACTTTCCCGGTGACGCAACAACAAGCCTCGGTAGGGTCATAGCCGTCGAGCATGGGATGTGCCTTGTGTAGAAAAATTTGTGTTTCACAGACTTCAAGTTCCTAGATGCAACGAATGAATGCTTTGTTTATAATAACACGTTTATTTTTAACCAAACATGAAATTTCATTCGAACGTGAAATCGACATACTATTGTAAAATTCTTGCATAAGTCGTAGGTATGCATGCTCTTCTAATTTTACAATCAAAATCCATCTCATATTTTCTAAAATTCCTCAATATGAAATACGGGTGCTTTAATGGTAAAGTCGGCAAAATCAACATTCTTACCAATTAAAATGGGTGATTTTTCAAATGGGTTGACTGGTACCTTGGGCTCCATTTCAAATTCCTCGTTGGATGACGGTTGAGGAGATCGCCGTACTGTGCTCTTGAGTCATTTTCCCATTCTTCTAGATCCCGATATTGCAAAAAAAAAAAAAAAGGAGGATTTGGAGAGAAAAAAGGAATTAGGTTTTCGGATTTGGGAAAAATGGAATATAATGGATGAAATTTGAAATTTTGGAAAGGGTTAGATGGTAAAAGTATTGGGTTTTTGAAATTAAAGGGCAATTGATGATTTGAGGGAAAGAATTAAGTAATTAAGAAGAAATTTAGGGAGAGAAATAGTGGAAAAATGGGAGAAGAAAGGGTCTATTCGTGATTTAAAAACGCCCCAGACGCTTAGCCAGACGTCCGGATGATTTTTTTTTAATGCTAATGCACATGAATTAAGGTTAAAAAGATAGAAACATATAAGAGCTTGTAGTTTCAATCATGTACTTCAAATTCATCAATTATGCATAAACCTCTTCTAAGATGTGAGAATCGATCGAGAGCTAGAGGTTTTGTGAAGATATAGGCCAATTTATTTTCTGTGTTTACCAATTCTAGTACAATGTCACCCTTTTGAGCATGGTCTCTAAGGAAGTGAGGTCGAATCTCAATATATTTCATCCTAGAGTGCAAAATAGGATTTTTAGATAAGTTAATAGCACTAGTTTATCACACATGATGGGGGTATGATCAAAGGATAAGTGATAATCATTAAGAGTTTGTTTCATCCATAGAACTTGTACACAACAACTTACGGTCAAGATATATTCGGTATTGGTGGTAGAAAATGCAACATAGTTTTGTTTCTTACTAAACCATGATACAAGTGCAAAGCAGTTTTGCTAGTACTTTTACGATCGATTGTCCATCCGGCCCAATCGGCATCCGAATAGCTATGTAGATCAATGTGAGTACCCTTAGAATACCAAAAGTCCTCAAAATTCTAGTGCCACTAAGATATCGAAAGATTTGTTTTACGGCCTTAAGATGTGATTATTTAGAATTTGATTGAAATCTAGCACATAGACATACACTAAAATAATATCGAGTCTACTTGCGGTTAAGTAAAGAAGGAATCTGATCATACCTCGATGTTTTGTTATATCAATGGACATACCTTGTTCGTCTTTGTCCAATTTTATGGATGAGCTCGTAGGGGTGTTCATTGACTTCAAATCATCCATGTCGAATTTTTTGAGCATATCCAAATGTACTTACTTTGATTGAAAATGTCATCATAAGTTTGCTTAATTTGGAGCTAAGGTAGAATTTAAGTTCTCCCATCATGCTCGTGCACTTAGAAAATTCTTCACAAATATGAATGTTAGTGGCACCAAATATGATATCATCAACGTAGATTTGAACAATGATCATATCTTTCTTATAAGTTTTAACGAAAAGAGTGGTATCCACTTTTCCAATTGAAAAATCATTTGAAATTATTTATTGAATGAAACTGCAAAAACTTCTTCTTGAATGAAACTATTTAGAAATGAACTTTTAACATCCATTTGATAAATGGTGAAATTTTTGTGACAAGCAAAAGCAAGAAGCATGCGAATAGATTATAATCTAGCAACTGGTGCAAAGGTTTCCTCATAATCGATGCCTTCTTCTTGATTGTAACCTTAGGCCACCAATCTAGCCTTGTTAAGTACAATTGTTCCATTTTCATTCCATTTATTTCTAAAAACCCATTTTGTACCAATTACGGTTTGATAATTTGGTCTAACAACTAAATCTCAAATATGATTTCTTTCAAATTGATTTAATTCTTCTTGCATTACTAGTATCCAAAATTCATCAAATTCGGGTTCTTTAAATTTTTTGGGTTCAATTTGCGAAATGAATGCAGAACTTCCTAGATGATTTCTAAAGGAGGTTCTACTGGTAATACCTTTAGATGGATCGCCTATTATTAATTCATTTGGATGAGATGGAACAAACTTCCATTCCTTTGGTAGCGAGGGATCACTTTGATTCTCGGTTGATATTTCTTCACTTTCTTGAACATTGGGTTCCTTTGTTTGTTCTTCGTTAGGCACTTCCTTGTTTTGATCTTGAATGTTCATTTGTTCGAATGGAGTTTCCAAACCTATATCATCATCAATACCTTTCTCACGATCAAGAGGATTAGTTTCATCAAAAGTAACGTACATGGATTCTTCAACGACTAGAGTTCTTTTGTTAAATACTCTATATGCTTTGCTAGTCGATGAATATCCTATGAAAATACTGATAAGGGCGCTTTTACACATTTATTTCGGTTCACAAATATGGATAATTGAAGTTTAATGTGTTGAATATGGCTTANTTTCCCCTATTTTCTTTTGTATTTAAGATAAAGCATTTGCACCCAAAGGCTTTGAAAGAACTGTATTGAGAATTCTATTTTTTCAAAGCTCGTATGAAGTTTTGGTTTTCTTGCGACTAACGAAGACTCTATTTACAATGTAACAAGCAGTTATTAACGGTTTTGGCCCAAAAGTATTTTGGTAAGTTATTTTCGTTAAGCATGGTTCTAGCCATTTCTTGTAATGTACGATTCTTCCTTTCTATTACACTACTTTGTTGAGGAGTTCTAGGAGTCAAGAAATTATGTTTATATCCATTTTCATTAGGAGTTCTAGGGGCCGAGAAATTATGTTCATATCTATTTTCACTGCAAAAATTATCAAAAGCAACATTATCGAATTCTCCACCACGGTCACTTCTAAAGATCCATGTGGAGAAGTTGTAATGGTTTTGTAGTTGATGAGTATAATTTGGGTTTAAATGAACTTTTTACTTGTTTACCAAATTGACATGCATCACAAATTTTGTCTTTTTCAAATTTCAAATTTGGTAATCCTTTGACAAAACCATTTTTTGAGATTTTTGAAAGAAGATCCATGCCAACGTGACCTAATCTTCTATGCCATAGCCAAGTATCCTCTTTCAAACTTACTAGGCATTTTTCATCATTTTCAAAATCGATATTTATGATATAAACATATTTGTTTCGGCTTCCTATAAACATTGCCTCTTTAGATGTAGCATCTATAATAAGACATTTAGAAGAATCGAATTTAATGTGGTAGCTTTTATCACATATTTGACTTATGCTAAGTAAATTGTGTTTAAGGTTATCTACCAATAGTACATTTTCAACGGAAGGGGAGAGATGATTACCAATGTTTCCAATTTCAATGATTTTTCCTTTAGTATTGTCTCCAAATGTGACATGACCTCCATCCTTATTTTTGAA
The DNA here is from genome assembly GCA_903798345.1 of Fraxinus anomala. Lineage (NCBI taxonomy): Eukaryota > Viridiplantae > Streptophyta > Magnoliopsida > Lamiales > Oleaceae > Fraxinus > Fraxinus anomala. The sequence goes on along the minus strand of CAIGRN010197146.1, from coordinate 6,674 downwards.
ATTTAATAGTAAAGTTCTATCTCCGGTCCTGTGTTTTGAACATTCGATATCCAAGAACCATTTGCTCGTCATTTTCTTCGGTACCTACATTAAAAATTTAACTTTTGACTTTTTGTACCCACAGAAGTTTGGGTCCTTGGTAGTTAGTTTTAGTGGATCCTCGAGTCCACTTGTTTTCAAAGTGTAACTTTTTTTGGTTAGACAATTGTAGGCAATATGTCCATCTTTGTTGCAAAAGCTACAAGTAATTTTTGAGGAAATTGTGTTTGAAGCTTTAACAAATAGATTTTTGAGAGATTTATGTTTTAAAAATGGTTTATATCCAATACCTACTTTATCAAAAACACAGTTATAATTACCAAGCATTAAGTCAAATTTCTTCTTCCCTTGAGTGAATTTAAAAATATTTTTGTCAAGTCTTCAACCTTTTTTTTTAAAGAACAATGTTCTTTATATAATGAATCATAATCAATATTTTCGTTTCTAGTTTCCAAAGTTTTCTCCATTTTATTTTTTAATAATTTATATTTCTTTTTAAGAATAGAATGACTAAGGGCGAGTTTTTTAATTTCTTCTAAAATTTTACCATAAGAAAAAGATAAATCATCATATGAGAATTTTTCAATAGAATTTACCTCATTGTCGATTGCCATGAAACACATGTGTGCCGACTTCTTCTTGACTTTCATTTTCATCACAATCATCATTGTCGCTTTCATCCCATATTGCTTGAAATGCCTTTTTCTTCTTTTTGTTTAAGCACTCGATTCTCTTGTGACCGGGTTTGTTAGATTGATAGCAAACAATTTTCTTCTTCTTTCATCGCTCTTTTCTTCTTTCTTTTGAAACTTTAGATTATTTCGAAAGTCTCTCCATTTTTCTTTCTTTTGAAACTTTAGATTATTTCGAACGTCTCTCCATTTTTTGACAAGAAGTACAAGATCATCAAGCTCTTCGTCACTCATATGTTCACTTGTAGTTCCTTCTTCAATAGCCGATTTGAGAGCAATTTGATGCCTAGGAGGCTCTTTTGATTCTTCCTTGTTCTTCCTAGTCTCCTCTTTGGTTTCGGCGTTGTTGAACTCGTATGTCATCAATGTTCCATAAAGTTCCTCCAAAGGATACATGTTGATATCTTTGGTGTTCTTTATAAACATCCTCAATGAGCTCCAATCTTCTAAAAGTGACCTAAGCATTTTACTTACAAGCTCACCGCTAGTAAGTTAGTAAGTATGATAATTACATTAAATTAGGTATGTTTTTTCGCAATTAGCAATATATAATTAAGTATAAAAGCACGGATAAATGTGTAAAAGAAACTTATAAAATACCTTCAAACTTAAAATCTCGTTCATTTTGAGCAAATTATCTACTAAACACAAAAGATAACAAAAATAAAAATCAATACATTAGATAGCTCGTCTTATTTGTCTAAAATATTGAAACTATTTGAACAATTCACAAAAAGCTTCTAAGTTATGCTATCAAAACAAATTCTCTTCTTAACCAATAGGATTAATAGTAGAAAACCTCCTATAAATTTGTCCATGTGCGAGATACCTCCATATCTATTGAAAATTACAGAAAAGGTCACCGTTTGAAATGTTTTGTTCGAAAATCCCATACTGCTCAAATCCGTTAATTTAATCGTTAAAAATAGTATAAAAATATCAAAATTAAAAAGGAATAATTGCAGTTTCAGTATCCAAACTTTTATTTTTTTGCAAAATATACTCTAAATTTTTTATATGTGCCACCACAATCCCAAACTTTATATTATTTCCCAATTTTAAGGGAAAAAAAAGGTAATTTTATATTTTCATACAATATAATTAAGTAAAAAACAAAAAACAAAAAATGAGCCACCACACTAGAGGAAATAAGTGGAAATTGCTGGTTGACCCAGCCATTTTTCCACTTTGGTCTTTGACAGTTTAAAAAAAAAAAACATAAATTAGGAATTTAAGAGCAAGAGCAAAAGCCAAAAATACCTTCATTTCTCACCTCACACACACGAGAGCAGTAAAGAAAAGAAAAACAAAAATTCTCAATTGGGATGCAGTTGACTACAACCCCTCTCACAGTCGACAACCCAACCACCAACAGCCAATCATCGACGAAGTGATCTTTAATATGGTTTGTTTTTGTTGTGATTATGGTTTTGATTTTTCTTAAATGGTAAAGTTTTGATTTAACATTTATTTAGTTTTTAGTTCATTATTTAGGTAGATTGTTGAGTATAGATATTGATTTATGTGTTATTTGGGGAGGAGAGATGTGTTTTTCTCGTCGAAAATGGAGTTTTTCGATGAGAAAAAGGGGAAAGCTAACTGCAAATAGTCTGGGCCAACTGTTAACAGTCTGCTCAGACGTTTAAACTTGGGTCGACAGCTTAGCCCAAGATTGTTTTCATTATTATTATTATTATTATTATTATTATTATTTAATTTTTACAATTTTCAATAATATTTTTATTATGTATATAATTTTTCTTTTTTATTTTGTTTTATTTTGTTCTTTAATTTTTATTTAAATTGATTTATTATTTTTTTTCTTTTTCCTTATGATTTATTTGTTTAAAAAAATTATTCCTTTTTAAATGAATAAATAATTGAAAATTGAAAATTAATAAATTACATATTCTTTTTAACCTAATTACCAAATTCAAAAATTTTTTTTTCCTTTTTTTAAGTTTAAAATTCTTTTTAATGAAATATTCTTTTTAAACAAATCTTCAATTTTTTCAATTTTACTTAAATAATATTTATTTAATTTACTTAATTTTATAATTTAATTTTGTTTAATTTTTATTATTATTATTTTTTGATAATAATTTAAGAATACTTTAATGATTTTCTTCTCATTATAATTTTTTTTAATTTAAAATACTTTTTAATGTTCTTTATTTTTTCAAAATTTTTTATCATTTTTTTTTTAATTTTTGGTCATTTAATTTAATGAATTATTTTTTAATTTGTATTTAATTTATTTTTTGTACTTTTTCTTTAATTTATTAAATCATTTATTTTTTTATTGCATCGATCTTTTGTGTATAGTAGTTACAATTTGGTTCACTTGATTTTTCGAGATTATGCGTTATTTTATTATCTCTTATTCAATGTTTTAACATTTAAATTTTTTTAGGATGGAGTATCATTTAGATGCAAAGTTGAGGCGAATGGCGGGAAAAGCTACTTGGAACAGTAGATTTGAGAATTTTACTTCTGTGTTGGAGCTGCTCGATGATCAGCACGGAGATGTGCTACGGTAGTCCTTCCTGTGGTCCATGTACTAGTTGCGAGAGGTGCATTACTTAGGACAGATCATCGATGGGCTCCTATTCGACTTCTTAGTCCAGTTGACGGCGATGCCCTCAACTTTGACCTCCACTTTGATGTTTGAGTTTTCCCTGATCACTAAACTGAGGATTACAGGTGACGAGGCAGCCACTAAGAGAAGCAACAGGCTGTACGAGATGTACTTCCAGGGACAGAGGATGGTACTTCTACCGTAGTTGATGGGAGCAATCAGGGAGTGCGACCAGATGTTAGATAGATGGCAGCTTGGATTGGTCTACATCCTTGAGAGAGTGATGAGGTGTCATCACAAAAAGATTGCTGTCAACATTTTTCATTTGGAAGTTGTTGACGACATCGATGCATTCAACCACTATCCGTGGGGCCGGAGATGTTTTGAGGACACCGTACACATTTTCACCAGAATACGCTCGAAGTCCAAGGGGTTTATGCCTAAGTACGATACATATGGATTGTCCTGGCAGTGTAGGTAAATATTTAACATAATCAATGTTAAAAAATTTTATATAATAAGTGTATGTGTTGCAGATCTAAGTATATGAGACGGTCCCCCTCTTGGGTACTTGATTTGCCAGGTGAGGGGAGACACACTACCATCAGATGCATAGTTGGCGAGCATCCCGAGGAGACGGATGTCCATCAAGCAAACAATTTATCAACCCTCCTCGATGACCCTCAGGTATTGAACTTGGAAACTTAGTTTTTAGCTACACGGTACCGAACTAACATGTTATTATCAATTGCAGGGGCGATTGCGGCATGTTTGCAATAAAATACATTGAATTTTTGAGTATATGACATAAGGTTGATGGAATCACCTAATGGATACAAAATTAGAGAAATAAATTAGCGTGCGATTTGTATGAATTCGAATGTGATCCATAAACATTGTATATTTAATTATTCATTTATTTATGAAATAATTGTAAATATTGTAAAATTCATGTAAACATTGTATATTTAATTGTTCATTTCTTTGTGAAATAATTGTAAATATTGTAAAGCTCATGTAAATATTGTATATTTAATTGTTTATTCATTTATCAAATATTTGCGCTCTGGGTCCCTGAACTATGATTTTGTACAATTTGGTCCTTCATTTCACAATGATACCATTACACATTAGTCTAATTGTCATTTAGAAAAATTTGACATGTGCAAAATTAACGAGTATGCCCTGTTACTCCACACCTGCCGCACCTAAGCGGTCGAAAAAACTATTGGGTAGATGGTATTCTAGAGGTACGTAGACGTCTAGGACCACGTGATTCAACTTATGATGGAAACAAACTATTAAGTGGGAGAATATGGTCGAGAACTTTCCACTCGACTTCATTGGGTAGATGAAATATAATCTCAGCATGCGCTGCTCTCCTATAATCAGTCGTGTAATAAGGAGAGTATAATGTTCTCGCTGCAAAGCCTTTATACATAGCCATAGCGACTGTATCGAGTGTACCTTTTGTCTCCAACTGAAATCGATGACAAGTGCATGTGTTATTAGTAAAGTCCTGGAAAATGTGTCGCGCCCAGTGTTCAATCCCCATTTTTGTCGGATACGTCCATGCCGGTAATGATTTACTTCCTATTTCCGCCATGAACTTATTATACTCTTCAATACTATAAGCTTCGATCGCTCTCCTGAACAATAAAACGATACATTTACCCTGATATTTAGTCTTCAATTTGCCTTGTATATGGTACATGCAATATCCATGATATGCCTTCGAAAAAATTTCAGTGATGCCATTTATTATAGATGGTCCCCGATCAATTACAAAGGCAAGGTCCTCGACTTTTCCGATTACTTTCCTCAACTTTGTGAAGAACCAACGTATCGACTGATCATTCTTGCTATCGACTATGTCGAATGCAAGAGGGTAAATTTGGATGATAGCATCTTGACATGTAGCAATAATTAACTTGCCTTCGTATCTAGCTTTTAGAGTTGTACCATCGACTAGAATTAGGGGTTGCATCGCATTTTGAAATTCCTGAATGCATTGTTCAAGAGCAAGACAACAGATAAAGCCCCACTGGAAACTTGGTAGGCTAGGTGGTTGTCTAATCCACGTAGAAGCTCCTATCGAGTATCTTAGATTAGAATTGTTTTTGCAATTTGTCCCGCAGTTCTTCTAAGAAAATCATCAATAGTAGACCTGAACTTGTAAGGTTTTATCTGTTCTTTGCATGTGTTGTGTAGATATTTTCTCCAACTTTGTTACGAGATCTTCTAATGAAGACTTTTTCTCATTCTACTGAAATCCTGGTGGTGTAGTTTGCTATAGTACGATCTGAGCTCCCAGATTGTTGCTCCACTGGAAAATTGGGTGATTCATCGAGCTAAGGTAGTAAGTGTTAGGATTTTGATTGTATTACTTTCTTTGAAAATTTTGAGCATAACTTACATCCTCTACTGAAAAGGACTACCCTCGGTGCAGTCAACACTTTCATGATTCCCTCCACAATATTTCCATTTCGATCCCATTGTCTAGCCTGCATTCATGTGATCCACCTTCTATGCCAATGATGCCAACTGTGCTGAAATTGTTATCAAAGAATCAACTTTGAATACCCCAGTAGCTCTCTTTTCGCTCATCCTTTCAGTAGGCCAAAGTGAACTGGTAAATGTCAAATCCTCCATGATTTGGTAGACTTGATTCGTGGTTCTTTTTATTATAGAACCATCGCATGCAGGTCTATGTTAGCCCTGCTTATCGGATTCAGACCAATACCTGAAGCCATTTCTACAATCTGTGTTGTGGACATTGGCAGAGTAAACCCTTATATTATTCCTAAGCCTTTGAATAGAATTCTGAGTCCAATTGTCGGAATGTGGTAATCTCGTCCCTCAGCTTTGCAATCCTTTTCGGCAGGAAATGTTTGTTAAGGAAATTCTGAATCAATTGGTTCCATTTAGTGATGCTCTGAGGTGGACAAGTGTCTAACCTCTCTGTTGAATCTCTCAATGTGTATAGGAAAAGTCTCAATCTGATTGCTTCATTAGACATCCTTGGATATTCAATAGTTGCACACATATCTAGAAATCTTGATATATGAGTGTTGGGATTCCTTGCAGCCTAAATAATTGTAGCCTATTTTGGAACATGTTGATCAAATCAATCCTCAAGTGAAAGTTTGCCTAACCAAATGCCGAATATACTATACTAGACTGGCTTTCCACAACCGGTGAAACCATATACTTGATTACGTCTAAAGAATAACGTGGTAATTATAGCACAGCTTTGGGTGTCGATTCCACGTGGAGATGAAAAAATACTCAAATGTTCAACAAGTTAGGGTTTTTCGTTAATTGTTTGAAAATGATTTGTTTTTCGAAATAAAATTTAAATATCA
>CAIGRN010197128.1:0-12206 GCA_903798345.1 Fraxinus anomala | reverse complement strand
AATGGATATCACATTGAGACGATGTAAGAAAATAATATTGAATATCTTTGCATAACTTCTTTTATATCTGGCCAAAAGCAGATAAAAGAAAAACTCAATGCACTCTCATCTGGCATATTATATATTTATAAAAATGGTCAAATCAAATATTATCACGAATTAGAAGTTCGTTGATCTAAAAAAATTTATACTTTGGCATGATTGACTTGGACATCCTGGAGTTATAATGATGCGCCGAATAATAAACAACTCACATGGACATCTTTTAAAGAATTAGAAGGTTTTTTTACCTAATAATTATCCATGTGTGGCTAGTTCGCAAAATAAGTTATTCATTAGACTTTCGACTACAAAGGTCAATATTGAATCTCCAACTTTCTTGAAAAGGATTTATGGAGATATATGTGGGTCAATACGCCCACTATATGGACAATTTCGTTATTTTATGGTATTAATTGATTCTTTTACTGGATGGTCAAATGTTTACCTACTTTTCATTATGAATGTAGCTTTTACTAGCTACTTGCTCAAATCATAAAATTACGAGTTTTTGTTAGACCAACTGCATATTATCAATATTCACCATTGCAATTGGCATTTGATCACGAACATGATATTTCTCACCTACGAGTTTTTGATTGTGCTGTTCAAGTTCATATTTCACCCTCATAACTTGAGATTTATGTTGATTTTGATTCACCGTCTACTATTAGGCATCTTAAATCTTTAACGGATGATTTATTTACTGCACGTTTCGCAAATTGTCATTTTAATAAAATGACTTTCCCAATTTTGGGAGGAAAAAAACTATATCCTCATAAATAAAGTAAAATTTCTTGAAATGAAATAACTCTATATCACTTTGATTCCCTCGTCAATCAATATGAGCAAGAGGTTGAAAAACTCATTCCTTTGCAAAGAGTTACAAATTAATTACCAAATTTATTTGTTCACACAAAAAGTGACATATACCAACAGAAAATATTTCAGCAAAAAATGATGTTCCCGCATAACAATTTGTTGTAATAAATGAATCTCAAATACGCCAGAAGCGTGGTCGATTAANAAAAATCATTTATTTGCAAAGAGTTGTAAATCAATTACTAGATGTATTTGTTGACACAAGAAAAATGACAAAGTTATATATACCAGCAAAAAATATTTCAGAAAAAACTGATATCTTTGCAAGATAATTTATTGTAACAAATGACTCTCAAATACGCCAGAAGCGTGGTCGATTAATTGGTTCAGAAGACTCTGTACCCCAAAAAAGAAAAATACAAGAGAAAAATCAACCAAAAAACTCCAGATAAAGTAATATTAGAAAATATTGATCAATCAAATATTGAAAATATGGTTCCTGAATAACCACAAGTGTCCGAAAATAATGAGATTTCAATAAATTATATGTTATCTCATAAATTCTAGGAGGGAAATAATGTTTTATAAACAATATTTCGCCTTCAATGTAACTCTTAATAGTATGCAAAATAAGGATCTTGAACCACAGTCTGTTAAAAACTGTCATAATAGAAATGATTGGCCAAAGTGGAAAGAAGCCATACATGCATAATTGAATTTCTTAGAGCAACGGAAAGTGTTTTGACCTGTAGTTCGAATACCTGAAAATGTAATCCATATTGGATACAAATGAGTTTTTGTACGTAAGAGAAATGAAAATAATGAAATTATAATATACAAAGCTCGACTCGTAGCTCAAGGTTTCTCATAAAGACCAGAAATTGATTATGAGGAAACATATTCTCCCGTAATGAACACCATCACTTTTAGATTTTTTAATTAATTTGACTGTCACAAAGGCTCGATATGAGCCTTATGAATGTAGTGACTGCCTATATGTATGGTTCACTTGATAGACTTAAAGTGCGAGAAACAAATGATATATGCTCGAGAACCATGTTCTCAATTAAATTGCAAAGATCATTATAAGGATTGNCTGCCCATGTGTTTTCAGAAAGAAAACAATATTAAATTTGCAATTGTGACAGTTTATGTTAATGACTTAAATTTAATTAGAGCTTTTGAAAAAGTTCAACAAAATTATAGATTATTTGAAAAAAAAATTTGAGATGAAAGATTTGGGAAAAATCAAATTCTGTTTCGGGTTGTAGATTGAATATTTTCTAGAAAGATTATTTGTTCATCAATTTACATATACAAAAAAAGTATTAAAACGATTTTATATGGATAATGCACATTCATTGGCATCATCTATGGTTGTTCGATCACTTGATGTAAAAAATGATCGTTCTCGTCAACTTGAAGACGTAGAAAGATTTTTGGTCCTGAAGTACTATATTTTAGTGCAATTCGAGTATTAATTTATCTTGCAAAGTGTGCTCGACCCGACATAACTTTTTCTGTAAATCTTCTTACAAGATATAGCTCCACACCAACATAAAAATATTGGAATGGTGTTAAATATATTTAAATATATTTTTCGTTACCTAAAGGATACTATTGATTTGGGAATATTTTATTATCAAAAGTCGGGATCTGCTTTAATGGGAAATACAGATGCAAGTTATCTCTCCGACCCACATAAAGTTAAGTCACAATCAGGATACATGTTTACACGTAGAAGAACAACTATATCATAGAGATCTGTGAAACAATCTTTGAAAGCAACATCATCAAATTATTTTGAAATTATTGCAATCCAAGAAACAGGCCGATAATGTGTATGGTTGAAGAACATGACGCATCATATCCAGCATCATACATATTAATTTCAATAAAAGATAGTCCAACAATTTTGTATGAAAATAATAATGCTTGTATTGCACAGCTCAAATGAGGTTACATTAAAGGTGACAAGACGAAACATATTTCTCCAAAATTCTTTTCTACACACGAGACTCAAAAAAATGATGATATCAATATTCAACAAATTCATTCAAGTAATAATGTGACCGATTTATTTACAAAAGCACTGCTAACATCTACATTCAAGAAATTTGTTCACAAAATTGGAATGCATCGACTCAAATATTTTCAGTGATGAATATCAGAGGGAGTAGTTGTAATATTTTTCTTTCGCTTATCCCACTGAATTTTTCTAGCAAGGTTTTAATGAGACATAATTTATCTTTAATACTCCAAAATAAATGTACTCTTCTCCTTCGTTTGATTTTTTTTGTCCCATTGAGTTTTTATCAAACAAGGTTTTAACGATATCGGTATTTTGTAATGTGTCATTCAAGGAGGAGTGTTGCAAATGGGTTTATTGGTGAATGAAAATTGTACCTCTGCAGCCCTATAAATTATTACCATATGTATCCATATTCCTGCCCTATAAATATAGGGATTTGGTTCTCATTATAATACACACAAATCTATTGACTTTTATTATCTCCTCTCTTTTTTCTCTCTTTTCATAAAAAGAAAGTTGTTTTTGAGATTTCGAAATGTATCAATATATATTGCAAATGCAATAAAGATTGCTGTTTTTCTTCCCTCTTTTTCTTGAGTGTTTGGAAAAGGTCATAATAATTTTTTTTTATAAGCTCTCCCCTTTAAAAAGAAAAGGGGTAAAATTGTTTTCTTTCTAGAATCGGGAGATTCAAGGCTAGTAACGAGTAAGAATCACACCAAATGTGAAAAATGGTTGATCTTTCCTTTCATCGTACCTGTCTTGTGTTGCATTAAAAAAGTGTGCACGCAATTCTCTAATAGTAGAGATCCGCATAATAGAATTATTTTTAAATTACAGTGATGTGCACAATTGTACAGGAGAAGGATTTCCTTTTAGAATAATTTAATTATCAATTAAATAAATTGATACGAAGTACCAATTATTGAATAACAATAAACAACAAACTAGACTTATATTTTTAATATAATTTAAATTTGATTCATATATTTTAGACGTGGTTGAGTGGAGATAAGAAAAAGAAAAGTCCTACATTGGATAAGTATGAAATCAACGTTAGTAGTGGTTGTACCACAAACAAAAAAAGTTGTACAAGACAGTAATGGTGGCACACCACGTGGCTTAGAATTGGACACAAATAGACGCATGCGGCGACTCACAATAGTTAACCTACAAACACACCTGCCTACGTAGGTCCCTCTTACTCTCTTGTCTTTTTCACTTTGTTGTCTCCATGCCATCCACGGAGTCATGGACCCTCTCGAATGTATTAAGCCCTGATTGACGATGTTTTAAGTAGTAATTTTTAGAAAAATGTGTCATTAAAAATTAGAGTTTACATAAAAAATATTTTATTGTATGAATATATTGTTAAAATAAGTATATAGAAAAAAAAATTCAAACAATGATTGTAACGAGGGCTAAAATTTTCTATTTGATGTAGAGTTTTTGAAAATATATTTGATGAAAAATGTTATTTTTAGATAATATATGATTACAAAGTAGGAAAATTATGAGTTCAAGTGTAAAATTATTTTATTAAGAAAATGTGCAATTGAAAATGAGTTTGTAAAAATGAATTTTGAAGAATGTCTATCAAACATGACTAAAATGTCGGTTAGAAAAGTTGTACATATTCTTATGAGAAATTATGTTTAACGTATTAAATATATTCTTACCATATAAGATTTCTATATTCTCAAAAGAATAATACTATTTATCACAAATTTAAATGATTAGATCTTATATGTTCAATTAAATGAGTCATATGACTTTATATTTAAATGAAAAGTGATGTTATTCAACACTATTGGTGTCAAGTACCAGTTTTAGTGATAACTGCATGATATTAAATGATAAATTCACTTAAATGTAATATCACATGATTTATTTAATTGAATTTATCAAGCGTGATAACTTAAACTTGTGCTATAATATTACTGGTGTTAAATAACCTTATTCTTAAATAAAAAATTATTTAATGTTTTATGTAATTACGATATAAATGAGTACTTAATTTCAGTGATCGCACGTGCTACTCTTTTAAAAAATTTCATAAAATAATATTTCACTAATTCATACTTTTAGGAATTGTTAAAACCTAACACTTGGTCCATTGCCACAAAGGGAATTCACTTTTGCGACGAACTTTTGAATCAAAAAACTTTCAAAAGCCTACTTTTGTTAATTTCTAACATTCATAATTATGTGTCTAGACATATACTAACTTTTTCGTCTCATAACAATAAATTTATTTTTCATATTCATCTATGCCAGATTATAGTCTTATTTCTTAGTTGAGAGTTTAGTTTATTTCTTAATTTTTTAATATGTTCCTATTAATGTATCTTATTATTACAAATATGAATTATATTTTGTTCAATTGTAGTTAAAACGATGAATAAAATACTTAGGCATCATTTGTTTATGATTAAAATCAAATTTTAATTTAGGTCAAAGTTAAACAATCAATATTAACCATATCTTTTCATGGGTCCCACATATTTTCAACAACACATTTCAAAAACATCTATCACAATCTACTAAAAATCTAATTTTAATCCCCACCAAACACCAAAAAATTCACGTTCCCAACAACTTCTTGACATTATCAATTTGAAATTTTTGTTTTTGGTGTAAAATTTGAATTTTTTTATGGTTGTCAAGTTTGAAAATTTCATCACTTTCATGCTAGCCAAATTTACAGCGTTAATTAGCCCACGTTCGGTGGCCTTTAATTTGAAAAAAACTATGTTTTAAATAGTATTTTTTTGAGAATGTGTGACTAAAAAGTAAGATTTTTTTTTGAATTTATGTGCATTATATTTTTTTTATGTGAATGGGTGAAAATGAATACAAGAAATAAATTAAATTAAACTAAATTAAAAGCCACCAAACAAGGGCTTAGATTGAACTCGGCATTAGAGTGATTAGTTCCAATAATAATTTAATGCTTCAGGTTATCTAATTTTAATGAGTAATACTATTTGGCACCAGTAGTGTCAATCATCATTCTGAGTTGCAATTGCACGATATTAAATAATAGATTCACTTAAAAATAATATTATATGATTTATTTAATTGAACCTATCAGGTGTGATTATCTAAACTAGTGCTTTAGAACCATTAGTTCTTGATAGTGGTATTCAATTTTAATAGAGTAATGAGTCATCTTATAATAAACTAAGAGTATTAGTAAAAACGTAAGTAAAATTTATTGTTTTTATTATATTAACCAAATTTTCTTATTTGTGTGAAATGAAAGTAAGCATATTTATATAGGATGGAGGAAGTATAATTTTTCGAACTGAAGTTGACTTACTTTCTTTAAATGTGATACTTTATTTTCGAATCATTTTAAATAATATAATCTAATCGTTTGGCTTCTTCCCATGGACTTGTTCCACGTTCTTATAAGAAAATTCAAATTCTCTCGTAATCTTTTCATCCAAAGTATTCTCTTTCGTTTTCATAAAGAAATTCACCTTTTCGGATTACAATCAACTAGACTTAAATAAACCAAATAAAAGATTTAAAGTATAAAATATGTTCAATAATGAATTTATTATTTAACTCGATAAAATTCATTATCACAATAATATATATGGACCGAACATAATGTGATGAATCTTTTTCTCATTAATATGTAAGTATTGTGATGGGCGGATAAAGAGTGAAGAAGGACCCACCATGTTTGGTCCAACAAGATAAACGATAAGGTCCAAAGATAATATGCACCACTGCACATACATACAAAGGGTTTTTCCAAAAGTTCATAAATTAAATGAGATTTTCATCTTATCCAACTTTTCACTTTATGAAAGATTGGATAAGATGTATCCTCTACTTGATTGAATAAGGTTATTAAGCCTCATTTTGTCGTTATGCTATAGCACGGTTGTCATGTTATCCTAAGAAACTTCATGTAGCAGTAAGGAATCGTGCGACATTATTTTTGAGGAGTCAAAATGAGCTTTTGAGACTGTAAAGCTACATTCTGACCTTTTATTTATTTATTTTATAAATTACTTATTTTAATTATAAGAGATTTTAAAGAAAATTGGCCATCTAAGAACTCTTTCAAAAGAAAAAGAAAATGCTATTGTAGAAATTAACTTTCAAACACTTATTTAAGTAATTTTCTAAGAAAATTCTTCTATACATGAAGTAGAAGCAAAAATCCTTCAAAAAGGGATCCTAAGGGTGTGTTTGAGCCATATTATTTTAGAAGAATGTATTTTGGAATAGTATATTAATGGAGAATGTGTGGTTGAAAAAGAAGGAAATGTTATTAATGTGATGAGAAGTATTATTTTATTGAAGAATGTGTGGTTGAAAATGAGTAGAAGAATGAAAATGAGAAAAATAATGTGGCTCAAACGGGAACTAAGTAATAAATAATTTTCTTAATTTTTCCTACATTACACCTCTAGATTTCGCCTTCTTGGCATAAGGAATAAAGCTCAGTCTCTTCATGGTTCGATCAACTCAATAAGAGTGGCCAATTGGTCACAAATTGTGAATACCTTCACACAAATATGTATCATTTCAAATTTAAGCGCCAACTCATAATGCAACAATTAGTTGATTATTTCGCCCCCGTTTGACAATCATTATTTGAAAACTCTTTTTTTTTCTACGTATTCATTTTTAATCATATATTTACACAATTTGCACATAAATCTAAAAAAATTCATATTTTTAACCACACTCTCTCTTCAAAATTACTATTCAAAATATTATTTTCGTTTAAATAATGATCATCAAATATGAGCTTAATAAGGATTCGAACTATTTATAAAACATTGAAAATAAAACCAAATCCAAATGGTACTAAAGCCAGAAATGGGGTTTTACATAAAGCAATGGCACCAAGAAAAGAATAACAGGAATTATAATTAGGATAAATCTATTTATATAATATTTTTTAATAACATCGTTGACAATGTTATAGGTGAGAAAAAAATATTGACTGAAAAGATAAATTATTTTTTAAACTGTCGACACATGTTGTCATGATTGTTGTCGACAACATTATTTACCTAGCATGGTTGTTGTAATTATCCTACAAGTACTCGTGGCAGTTAAATGTTAGAAGTTGATATCATGGTCCCACAAACAGAACTGATTCTTCCACGTGGCACAAAACTGTTACATTTCCGACAGCTACGTGTCTCCGAGGAAATAAAGCCCAGTAACTGAAACCGAGCAACTGCACAAAAACGACTGGCAAAATTGCTGTAGATGGTCCTTAATCTATTGTGTTGAGTACTCATTTTATTTATATATTTTGTAAATCTAACTTTCAACCGAATATTCACTAAAGATTCGTTTAATAGGCAAACGTGAAAAGAAATTTTAATTTCATATTAGTTGGAAAATAAAAACGTCCCAAATTCATATGAATTCATTTTTCATAAAAACAAAGAAAATGCAGCTTAAAGTGACTGTACATTGAAATTCGATTTTCATTTTCACGTTGCAATTAAACGATGAAAATAGAATTCGTTTTCTTCGAATGTGACATTTTTCATGAAAAATGTACCAATCAAACATGACCTTATTATTTAACATTCTATAATAACTATAGCTTTTAAACATTTAAAAGCTTTGATAAAAAGGAGACCAATAAATCCTTGCAAATCCCAGTTTGAATTTAAATTGGAAAAAATCTAGTAATTATTTTATTTTCTAATCAATTAAAAACTTGACCTAATTCGTCGGCTGTTAAATAAGGGACCTCTACCCTAATTTGACTTTGCTCAGTTAGTCCCTAAGCTCTTAAAACATATTAAAAGACACCTACTAGTAAATATAAAATGCTAAAAAAATTATAATTTTAAGCAAGGGCTACTCGATTATTTAGTTCCTATTTGATAGAGATTAAAATTTTAATTTTAATTTATGTCAAAGAACAATTAGTTTTAACTGTATATTTTCGTGGGATTCACGGTTTTTTTAACATAAATTTCATCGTTTTTTAATCGAAATCAACTAAAATTTTGATTTTGATCCCACTCCAAAAAGAGGCAATGTGTTGCGGATGGATGTGCAATTTTCACTAAAATCATTTATAGGTATCGTGTTTGTATATGGTAAGTGGAGAGTGAGATCGTCAATCAAGAAGATACCTACATCTATGCGCGTGTATATATATTGAGAAAGACGTATAGGAAGGGGTTGAGAATAGCCATTCAAAGTCCAGAATTTCGTCTCTCTGTTGCTGTTTGTTTATCATTCGTTGATCATTCACGTGTCTCTCTTTTCTTTTTCTCAACCCTTTTCTCGTTTTATTTCGCTTTCTCATCTGGTTTTTTCGTTTGGTTTCTGTGTAAAGATTCTTGGCGGTTACGGTTTATTTGGCGGTGGGCGTTGAATATATAATAGAGGCCCCTCTCTTTGATTCAACTCTCATTATTCAAGAGAGAGAAATCTTGAGAGAAAATGGAGGGAGGGAAACAAACAGGTTCTTCATTCACTTCTGATCTTTTTGGTTCTAAGGATAAGGATTCTTCTGCTTCATCGTCTTCTGGGATTTTCGACTCAATTTTCGCACCTTCTACTCAGGTATACAGAATAATAATTTATATTCAGTGGGTTTTCTGTTGGATTTTTTAATTTCAGATAATGGATTTTCTGCATTGTACAATATTTACTGCATTTTTTATGTTTCCTTTCAGAAAAATGATAATAAGTTTGATGATTTTTTTTGTGCAAATGAATTCACGAACTTTGTTAAGTAACAATCAAGACTTGCCAAGGCTGCTGTGTGTATTAATTAAATTTGTATGTGAGATTTTCAGTAAGAGTTTAGGTAATCTTCTTCTGTCCCAAGAAATGATTCATTGAAACAATGAGTTAACATTAATGATTCTACTTATGGCTTATGCTGTCTTATGTGAAAATTTAAACTTATTTCCTCTTGGGTTTTATAGACAAGGATTGGATCTCGTCTAATTCTTACAAGGTGAATCTGTTTTAGGTCTCCAGACAAGCATCTTTGAGTCCTCTGGAATCCGAGAAGAAGCACGGCTCTGGAAATACAGTTTGGAGTGCCAATAATGGGGTTATAGGTTCGTATATATGTTACGCATAAGGAAGACCACCATGTAAATGAGGCCATCCAAATGAGATTTAGGCTGTTTAGATTCGATTTTTTAAATTCAAATTTAGGTTCAGTTTGAGAGGTATTAGAACTTCATTTAGTATTTATGAACTAGATGAATTGGATTACTGAATTAGAGTTGAACTCGAACTTAACGAGCTTATTATCGTAAAGATTGACCTATTCCATTCTTAATAGAGGTGAAAAGCTGTAGATCTGCTTGAATCTATATACAACTCTGATTTCTTAGGCTAGTCAGTCATTACACATTCATGGCAAACTCTTCACTTCAACTCTACCATTTTGATACTAGGAATGTTTTGCGAGCTTGTGATGAACATTCTGCAAGCAAACTTCAGTCTTTATTTTTTTCTAGTTGTCTCGTCTTATTCACATGACCACAAACATCCATGATCAATTTCAGTTTTTGAAAATCCAAAATTTTTCCCTTAACCAAGTCGATATGGAAGATTTGGAAAAACAGTACAAGAAACTTCACTCATATAAGGAATTTGACGTAGTTTTTGAAATTTGCTAACCATTACTGTTGGTTTGTGTATGTGTGTTTTTCCCCTTCTTTTTTAAAGTATAATTTTCGATTTGTACTAACTTCATGCTTGTTTTCCAGGCAATAGCTCTCGGAGTGGTGAAGGTCAGAGGCAGAGCATACCAAGCAAAGACCCAAGTTTGGGTTATCAGGAGGAAAAAGTACAGCCATTTCACTACAGCTCGTCGATATACTATGGTGGTCAAGATGTCTATTCTCGTCCCCAGAATACTCAGAACCCAGGACTAACTACTGTGAGTACTCTTTATGCCGAATGTAAATAAGCACTATATTAAGAGAAATCTCGAGTAATTTCTTTCAAATTTATGACGTGGTTACCTTAAAATGGATATATCTCTCGTGTAAATGGCGATTCATGACTAACTTCATTTTGTTATTCTTAGTGACTATGGATCTCACTAGAAATAGTAAAAATCAGAATTATTGCCTTTTACGAGCTTCTTTGACAGGATATTGTCACCGAGATTTCCCATTACTAAAATCAAATACTACAACTTTCTTGCCATAATGTTATTTCGCTGCAATAATCCTTATAAAAGGAAAATAAGGTAGGAAATAAACTGCTCCAATTTTCTTGTCCTTTTTCTTTTATTGCAAGGCTGGATACATTTTTGCGTTAACATATTTTTTATTTATTATCAGTTCGGTAAAGATGGGGAAGAAGATGACTCAGGCAGTGCTTCTAGAGGGAACTGGTGGCAGGGTGCGTTTCTTTGATTTTGGACTGGTGAATGGCTCAATTATGGTCGCTAGACTTCTCCTGTTTTAACGTCTTTTTTCCCTTTTTGGCAGGATCTCTTTACTATTAAAGTTCGTTGCCATGGCATGTGAATTTACCTTGTGCTTAGGTATTTACCATTCAATTTCTTCTTGAAATCCAAATACACACTTTAGTCTTTTTGATTCTATATATGCTGAATCTTTGATTGAATCAGGTTTATTATCTTCTCTCTGTTGCAGTTGACGTGATTAAAATTGTCCTTCAATGATAATTTACAGGAAAATATTAATGCAGGGCAGAAGGGAATCTAGTTTCTATAATATGGAAGATACATGTTAGTTACATTTAGCTAAAGACCGTCACTCTGTGATTCCGCTTTCTCAAGCTCATTGGAGTCCGAGTATCCGTTTATTACCAGCAGTAGAGCTCAAGAGACTGTCAAGGTTAAATAATCCAGTTATTATATATAAGTTCAGCTAGTATATCTGGGTTTTTACGTTGTGTCGTACTATAAAGAATAATGAACTTGGTCTTTTAGCCCTTCGACTGCAGAATGGATAGGACCTTAGCTCTTTGAACTTTCTATGTTATGTTCGTATGTGTTTCGTCTTGTGTTTGGATTGATAGGTTCAATGGATTGTGACTTGGTAAAGACTGTCCAACAACGAGTGGGATAGTTTCGTTTTGTTACTGTTACATTATTATTTGTTATATATGTCCCATGGAAATATTTGAGATGTCCCTTTCTTTGCACGGCACAGAACTTTAAGATATACAGAATGGGATAGGGATGGCAATTTACCCCGCCCCCGCCCTGCCTCGCCTCGCCTCGCCCCGCCCCGACGGGGTGACGGGGCGGGGCATGGGACGTCGCCCTGCCACGGGTTGCGAGGTGGGGCGGGGAGGGGATGCCCCGCCC
>CAIGRN010197121.1:0-10387 GCA_903798345.1 Fraxinus anomala | reverse complement strand
CCAAAAGCTCGGGTCGAGCCTAGATTTTTTTGACTGTGCTTTTGTTCGACTCGGCTCGGGCAAAAAAAATACTCTTTAAAGTATTTTTACTCGAGTCTAGCTCAAGCAAAAAGTTTCAACTCGGCTCGACTCGTTGATGCCCCTACATGTATGTCAGGTAATTTATAGATATAACATACATAAATATAAACTTTGTTCTCGTTGATTGAAGTAAATATTCTACTTTATTCTTAGGCATTCGATGCCTATTTCTGCCCAAGTGTATATGTTACTCCAGCATTGTCACCACTAATCACCATAATTAGATGATGGAGAAACCTTGATGCCGAGCTCATGAAATGAGATCGAAGTTAATTCATATTCAGTCAATGTATAGTCCAATATTCCACTTCGATTGAGGACTAATCGATCGTTTTTTACAATGTTGTCATCGAGATATAGTATCGATCCCATGTCACAATGTAGGCCATTCGATCATATAAATAACTAGTCTTCATATAGAGAATGTGCCCGAGTAAGCAATTGCGAAGTGTATTTCTATGCACCATGTAAGAAGCGCCCATCCCACTTGGAAACCAAACTAAATCGTTTCATTTAAAACTAATGTTTCCATTTATAAGATTCTCATCGGTTTTCAATTGGTTTGGTTTTCTTGAAACCAAGCTTTACCGTGCCTACCTCTAATTCCAAGGGATTTCGTTAGGGCAACGTTTCCATATAAATGGTGGATTTTCCCATATCCACAGTAGTTTTCAATATGAAATTCTACCAATTGATATGCTTCCACAAATTATTGACTATTTCTGGAAACAATTAAAAACCCTTCCCTTTAGAAATTGCATAGTATACACACAGAACAAAAAGTCATCCACAAAAAGCCAATATTTTGGTATGAAAAAACTGTTAAAAGGAGATTCCTTATTCGACCACACACCCATTTACAACCACACAGGAAACAGATCTCCCTGAGAGCTACAAAATATTACATGAACACTAATTTACTTCCTTTTTACAGAGCCTGCATAATCATTCCATTAATTGTTCTCCTGTTATACAGCAAGATTTGGACACTGAAATCTTCAGAAAAGGCAACTCTCACGTTGTGGTTTGGGCTGGTACTTGGTTCGCTGCTCGGACCAGTAAGCATGGGTGGTTAAGACCCTGTCTAGAAGCTCTTGAGGTACCGGCTCGCCTCTCCTCTGCTGAGGGGATATTCTTGCCGTGTGCACCAGTGTTTTCCACTTGTCCTGGAGAATTCAAATGTCACAAAACCAAGACACCAATAAATGCATCGGGTTAAGAAAATAACCAATTGATCTTTTACTATCCAACACGATCACCGAGAGCTTCTAGAATAGTCATGTTCGTTATGCATAACATAATTATTACACAAGGTCTCAGGGATTGAGTCATCAGTTGATGCATAACATAATTATTACTAGGAAATTCATCCAGACTTCATTTCATAAATAGAGTCGTTCGGACATCCAATCGTTCGGACATCCAATCGTTTTCATAAATAGACGGGTGATAATGCCTAAAACCATTTTGGCGGTTAAAAGTTAAGTAACCAACAAAGCGATTAAACCACCTAATTTAGCAAAAGTGAAAGAATAATGCTATTTGTACATAAAAGAGTTACATAATGATTTACATACAAATGGGATGTCAAAAAAAGTGTGGAAAAGTTTTTTTCTTATTTGGTTAAAGAAATTCTGACACAATCATATCTCACCGCATCACATATATGTAAAACATTGTATATGTAGCACAACCGAAAGTGGAATGATGACCTAAACTGAGACAAAAAGGGAGAAGGACAATACGAATATAAAAAGCAATGGAAAGCCAAAGAATTGAATGCAAGAAGAACGCATCAGTTACTCACCTTCAAATCCACATAAGTTCTATGTTTCGCATTATCAAAGGCTCTCAGCTTAACATCACGCCATCTGAGGAAGAAAGCCACCAGAGTTCAAAAGATTAAAGACAATGAACAAAATGAAAGAAAACAAAACAAATCCCGCAGCAGATAGAATAGCATACATTCAGCCTTTTCATGCATCATTTTAACACTTTATGCCTTTTATAGCTACATCTCCGTTAGCAAATAGCTTGTTCAGCCGAAAGAAACCACCACTTTTCCTATAATTCCATATTTAGGTTTTTAAGGGAACATACCTTCCTGTACCAAGCTTCTCAACAGCCTGAACCAATGCTTCCAC
The DNA here is from genome assembly GCA_903798345.1 of Fraxinus anomala. NCBI lineage: Eukaryota > Viridiplantae > Streptophyta > Magnoliopsida > Lamiales > Oleaceae > Fraxinus > Fraxinus anomala. The sequence continues at coordinate 8,162 of CAIGRN010197121.1, read as the reverse complement.
TTCAGACACAGTATAAGGCTTACGCATTCGACGCTGCGCTGACTCAGATTGCTTAGATTTGCGCATGGGAACAATAGCTAATGGCTCTCTCATTTCAGGAACAGCAACCAGTGCTCGTGAACCTGTAGGGGTTTTCTCTAATGACATATCAGGAGTGGAAGGAGCTGAGTCATTATCGATTTCAGGGACATTCCTGATGTTACTTCCTGCAGAATCCAGAAGAGCATCCAAATTCCCCTGCTCAACAGCATCTTGAACCGCATTGGTAGTAGGAGGGCTCCTGGTGTCATGGCTCAGGTAAAAGATTGTGAGACTTAGTATACACAGTGTAACCCAACAGATATTATAACACAGCAAGAATACCTTGATAGTGGTTGTGAATTATCCCGAGGAAGTTGGAAAGTATCTTCTGGACACAGTGTTGGGGAAGCTTGAGTAGGGTTGGGCTCCAGCGTAAAACCCAGAGCATCTGATTTGTTATCATGAGAAATTCCGGTTTGCAATAAAGTTCTGTTATCATCTCTAATCTTTTTACCCTGGAGAAGCATTCCAACACGTAGTCCATCACCGAGTATTGCAGTCACTGCTTTCATAACAGTCCTCTGAATAAAATTTAAAAGCAAGAAAATTATATGCTGTTAGGCGAAACTAGTTGAATATGAATCAAGTTGACGTACAAAAAGCCGAGAGCAGAACACGACACTGGGTATACATCAACCACTGAGAATTTTAAAAATATATATCTGAAAAGTGGAAGGAAAATGCAATTCCAAGATTGAGGCAACAGCACCAAAAAATATTTCCCACCACTATAATGATGATGGCTACAAGAGCATATCTGAAAAGTCAAGATTTGTTGTTCTTATACCTTAAGAGAGCCAACAGTTGCCGTTTCTGGAATCTCAATAAAAAGCTCAGGAACCCTAAAAGACCTGATCTTAAGCTTCACTGAATGAAAGGAAAAACATCTCCATATGAGTACCTCTTTCAATGTCAGACACAGGTTTAATCATAAAAGTAAAAATGGAATTACTCTATCAAAGGTTCTCATACCATGGGAATTGGACTGGAAAGGCGAACATTCACCTGCTGCAGAAGTGGGAGTAGCATTCACTGCATTTGGCGTAATAATAATTAAAAATTTGTCGATTAGCTCCAGGAAAAATATAAAATATGCATAGAACGTGTGCATGCGTGCGTGCGAGTGTGCATGCAAGACTGTAAATGAACCTCCAGGCCATGCAGAACCATCGCTGTGGGCAGCTCCTTTGGAGTCGTTATCTGGCAACCTACATGTTCCATCACTACTAACGAGTACATCAGAATTAGGTGTCGAGCTAAAGTAATAAAGCTTTCTTTTCTTGAAGGGGTAATCCTTCTGAGATATTTGGCACTTATAGCGGTTCTTTGTGTTTGGAAAACTGCATCTCTTTTTATCTGAAGACATTGTTATAACATAATTAAATATATCATCCGGACTGCATGAACATATCTGGGCCACTTTTAAATTAAAGCAATTCACAAAATATCTTACTGGCGTTGTAACCTTCTCCCTTCAGATTTGTAGTCGCTTTCAAATGCTTAGACACTAGCGACTTCCTAATTCTACAATCTCCACCACGAGGCAGAGACCTAACGGCCTTATTTGCATTTCTAGGTTGAGTGCGCCTAGAAGAGTTTTCATCATTTTCTCTAGCAACTATCTTTATACCCTCTGAATTAAAGGGGAAAGAACCACAAGACATGTGGCCCCTGCAAGAGGGAAATTTTACACTATTAGGTGATCTAACTAATGCTGACTCTTTTCTTTCCCAAGTCTCTGGACACCCTGGACTGCACATATCATCCCTACTACTTATTGACAAATTTCTAAAATTTTTGGACTCCATTTTTATCTGTTTTTCACTTTCACCCTCTAATCTACAACCTGTGGATACTCTGCAACCAGAAGACTGAACATCTAGTTTCTGAGTGATAATCCGGAGTCCAAGTTTGCATTCATCATCAGCAAATTGTTCTACACTACCATCCTTTCGAGAGTACTCTGATGTTATTACAGAAGCAGGGAATGAGCATGCATCATTTGGAAGAGATGTAAGTTCATTTGAACAAAAGTTTGGAACGAGAACTTCTGGGACTTGCTCCGTAAGCAGAGTACTCTCATCACAGACGTTTAGATCACAAGGTCTTACTATTAATGGTTTATCTGTGGCACATTCTCCTTCTGTAATTGAATCTTCCACAACTGGCTGCTGCTCTTCACCAGAAAACGTATCCAGGGGTTTTGGGGGAATTCCCCCCTCCACAAGTAACTCGTCAGCTACAGTAGCCAATAAGTCAAATGCACCCAACTGGTGGTCGTCATTTTTACTTGGAAATATGCATCTCCTCTAAGACAAAGTGACAATTTAACAGGAAACAAGTAAGTTTTTCAGAACCACAAACCAGAAAAGTAAAACATTAGCAGCCAGGAAAGTCTGTATTGTTACCCTGGAAGATCTGGCAGCTCGGGGTATGGGAGGCACCTCATAGCCATTAAATCCATAGTCTAACCTCTTCTGCAACGCCATATCTCAGTAACCATACCATGAATAAATCATAATAGCAAAACGCCAGAACTCATTTACAGTTCACAGTATAAAATCCAACATCAAAGTGCATCCACTAATCACTTATGCAAGGAAAGCCCAAGTGCAAGAAACCCTGCCAGCATAGCATTAAAACTATTAAATCAACGTAACAAGTTTAAGGTAAATCAAATTAGTACAAACCCACAAGGCAAATTGGTGAAAACAAAATAGTCCAACAGCTGCCACGTGGTTGAGAGTATATCGATGCATATGATACGGCAGTTAGCTATATTCATTAATTGCACCAACTGGACAATATAGTATCAACACTAAAACTTCCATACCAAACAAACAAATTCAAACGTGGAACATGGTAATCATGAAAGGCTACTAATTTAATGAAGTTGTCGGCCATAAAAGAATTTGGTTTAAATATAAAAGCATCTAATAGCCATAACAGAATTTGGCTTAAATATAAAAAGCATCTTACGTCGTAGATATGCATATTCCACCCAAACTAGGCTAAAAGAAGAAATCGGAAAGAAAACCACTGGTGGAATGAAAAAACTACTTCTACAGTAGATATATAAAAGGGCAGTATTATTCATCCCAATCATATTAAATGTAAAATAATTCCAGAATACAAGATAAGAAAACCAAATCTTAAATAGTTAATCCAACCTTAAGAACTGTTGTAACTGCATTTTTAACCACAATCACTTTACATTTCCTATAAAATCACTCCAAAGGCAACTGTTGAGAGAACCAAGATTCCTCGCACGATAATCTTAAGAACTAAAAAATTAGATCAGGTTAGCATAATCAGAATAAAGCTGATACACATCCTGCAATTAAAAAAAAAAAATCTAAAGCGGTGAGTGAGGAAAAAAAGAAATGTAATGCATGAAATGCAGCTATTCTTGTCACGGGAATGGATGTAAAGATTCACATTTATAATGCATGAATATAGACCGCCTTATCTGATTTAGCATATTAAGTTCATAAAAATGGAATCTTTTTATCAATTCCAAATCCATCACTATTTTCCCTTAACGGGAAAAAAACTTATGTATGCCAAAGAAAGTATATAGAAGAAAAGAACACAATAAAACCATAACTAAAACATTCCCCAAATGAATCTGTTACGCCAAAAACCAGATGGTTTCATGCATCACTGAACTTTAAAACGTATACGTATAAATTTGCATACATAAAGAATGATGATCTAAAAGGAGCTACAATAATCAATGGCAGAACCATGTTGAACAACTAAAAAGATTCAGAACATAATAGAAACAACACAATCTAGACAATCTTTAATAATTTCAGAAACAAATAATTTAACCCCCAAACTATTTTCTTTTCAGGAAAACAAATAAAAAACCCTTTGCATGGAAAAATCCAGCAGCTCGAGAGGAAAGTTCTATATGTGCAGAAAAGAGTATCCTTTGTAATCAGAAGAAATCATACAACACAGAAAATAGAGAAATGCCTTGTTTGGTTGAATGAAATCTGACAAAAATCTCTAACTGATCGGCAAACAAACCCCCAAAATTAGAAATTTTCGTTCACTTTCCCAAAATTTCTTAGCAACTGAAGGAAGATTTTGAAGCAAACACTCCAAATTCCCTTTATAATGAACAAAAAGACGAAGAATATGGATATATCACCTTTAAAACTGCAATTTTCCTTCAACACCACAAATTTTTTTTGCAAAATTCAGCATTATTTTTCCTAGAAAACAAAATCCCTGTAGAATTTGCGTAGAAGAGGAGCTGTATAATGCAAGATCAGAGAATTTTTTTTAAACAACAAATCTAAAAGGGATCCGAATTTTTCATTTCCACAATACCAAATTTTCTGTCTACTATAAATCTATGTAAAAAAAAATATTCACACAGAATAAATTGCCAAAACCCCCTGAAAAACACTCCATCATTTTCTTAAACCCCAATTTTTTATACAACCCACCCCTTCCACCGGAACCATCGGTAACGGGCCGTGGAGCGACCGGCTATTCCAAGTTGCTACTGCCTAAAGACCTGTTCTGGTGTGGGCCATTTGTGTACGGGATGGTACCACGTGGAGGAAGATTGCGATCCTGTGGTCAAGCCTGGTTTGCACCGTCGAGAAGAACGTTGGCTCACGAAATTAAAAAATTTTATTTTAATTTTGTGTCAAAATTCATTTTGGACAAGTTTTACGCTATATTTGTTTATGATTTTAATCTAAATCAAAATCAAATAATTAATATTAATCATATCTTTCACGAGTCTCATAATTTTTTAACTACACATTTCAAAAACTTATATTATAATCTACTAAAAATCTAATTTTTATCCCCACCAAACACCACTTAAATTCCAATTTGAGTTGTCCAAGAAAACCCGAATTGTGATGCAAATGTCCGAACAAATGAGCAACGAATTTCACTAGGTCTTTGCTCCGTTCAGTGGGAATTAAAATTAAAATTTTTAATTTAAGTTAGTTTTAATCACATATTTTACCAGATTAACAACTTTTAATCCTATATTTGATTTAATTTTTATCAAAATCTAATAAAAAATTGATTTTAATCTCCCCACCGAATAGGGCTAACTAAAAACCTATATTTGGAATAGCTACAAATATGAATAGAGAATTTTCCATTTTTCACATAATTTTAGAAAATAAAGGTCAAATAGAGACTTAGTCTTTGTTTGGACTCTATTTTTTCAAAATTCATTTTCAATCATATTCTCTTATAAAATAATTTTACATGTAAATTCAAATATTTTCTTTATTTTTTAACCATACATTCTAAAAATAATAATTAAAAAAATCACTATTTTAAACCACATTTCCACCCAAAATTCCATTTTAATTCAACATATCAAATGTGCATTATTATATATTAAAAACGTTACTATAAGCTTGGACACGAAAGAATAATAAGTATCGATAAAAAAAAAAATTGCAATTTTGTTGTGGACGTGTAAACTTTCTTTATTATTTAGCCCCTATTTTGATGGCCATTATTTTGAGAAATTGACGTTATGGATAATGGTTTTTTTTTAAATGTTTGGTTAAAAAATAGGAAAAAAATTTGAATTTACGTACAAAATATTTTATTATATAAATATGTGGTTAAAAATAAGTATGAGAATTAAATTTTTTTGAAATGATAGCTGTCAAACAGTGGCTTAGTTTAATATTATACCATTGTTTAAGCCCCATTTTCCACAAAAAAAAAAAAGCATCGTAATAGTAATTTTTTTAGGGATGTGTGGTTAAGAAATATGAAAAAATTATAAATTTACGTACAAATTATTTTATTGTAAAATATAATTGAAAGTGAATCTGAAAAAAAAAAAGTTTTTGAATAACGAGCCTCAATCAAGAGCTATCAAATCAATTGCAACAAAGCATGTCCCATTTTCATTATTAATAAAGAAATTGATAGGAATAATTATGTTAATTGTAGGGGAATAAAAAGAAAAATAATGCTACTTGTATATAATAAAATTAAATAATAATTTAAATATCGATGATACGTCAAAAGAGAGTGTAGACGTTTTTTTATTTTTTTAAATTTGATTGAAGAAATTTTCATTCAATCATATTTCACCACATTATCTGTACATAAATCGTTATATACACGTAGCACAAATATCTTGATTAGACGGGAATAATGACAAAATACAACTACTTATAAGGTCACACCCAAAAAGGGTAGTCTCGTAATTTCATTTCGAACTCCGCGATAAGCATGCTATCATTTTCAGATACTAAAAATCAAATTAAAAGTATGTTGCCGGCTTGCTATAATATCTTGTGACGTCAGATAAATTAGATACTGCACTATTGTTTATTTGGAGGTATATTCGTGGTGCATCCTAATTTGGGATGATATTAAACTCATTGTTTCCTCATATTTGTGTTGTAATGTGCTTGTGTTTTTGGAGAAATTATAAGTTATCGAAGTTATATATTAACAAAAATGAGTTGTTGATATTAGGGTAAAAATTGTTGATCATACGGAATGTATAATTAAACTTAAAAATTTTTACATTGATTTTTAGATTATAATGAAATTATAAGCACGTTTGAGAATGGGAGCAAGTCTTTGATATTATGTTCTTATTGTTTAGTTATTGTCTATCTCTATCTATCAAAATTTCCTTTCTCTATATCTTTTGTTTAAAACAGGATCGGGCCGGGTATAAGAAAAAATCCTCGAAGTGGTTCATTGTGAGAAGAAGGATTGTAGTATTTCCTATTGATTTGTCTAGGGATGTAAAAGAGAGTTTTCTCATCAAAAGACTGGGGGATTTCGCAATATACAACAACCACTACAAACGATCACTAAGGTGAATATAACCAGGGATAATTGCAGCTAAGATCCTAAACCATTCAAACAATGGCAGACTTTTTCCTAATTTTTCAATCGTTGCAGCCGTTATTCCAAACCTTTCAAATTATAACAGGCGAGACCCCAATGGACAGTTTCCATCCAATCCGTCATTAGTTAATCCAAAAAATTAATTTTGATCACATTTTAATCAATTTTTAAAGGGCAAAATAGTAATTTAATATTTTTCTCATAAAATAATTAAAATTAAATAAAAACTCAAAAAAAAATTAAAAAATTAAATAAAAAAGGAAAAACTATCTTCTTCATCAACCCCCAACCCCAACCCCTATCCCACCACAACCCTTTCAGCCCAAAACTAAAAATTTGCCACCGACCATCATTGCAGCCATCGCCATCTCCATCTCCATTGATCACCAGCAATCACAGACGTTGAGCCATCTTATCTAACCACAGCCCTAGCCACAGCAACAACTACAGTTAGTGAAGCCGAAAAATCAGCTGCCAAAGTCTTCCCCGCTGCCACTGATGCCATTTTTAACAAGACAAAAAGCTCTGCAACCAGCCGTATCTTCCTCCCATCCTTCTGTTCGACCTACTTCGTGAGTCTTTTCTATTCCGAATCTAAATTTGTTGAACAATTTTGATGTTTTGGAGAAAAATGATTTATATACAGCTTAAATTTAGAAATTTATAAAAATATGTGGGTTTGTTTGTCAGTTATTTTAGTTCAGTTACAAAGTTTTGATCTTTTCATTTTGAACATTCATAATTTTCAAAATGATCTTAGAATTTGTTCTTTGAATAATGAGCTCCCAGAGAGACAATTTTGTCATTTATTAGTTTATATAAATTTGAAAGATAAATTGGTTAGACTAGCCAATTTGTTTAACAAATTGGTGGTGGTGGTGGTCTATGGAGATGGCGGCGATGGTGGGGTCAGTAGTAAATTTCTAGTTTTGGGTGGAGGGGGTTGGGGCGGGGTGGATAGTTTTTCCATTTTTTTTTTTTGGTTTTTTATTTAAGTTTTTAATTATTTTACTGAAAAAATATTAAATTATTGTTTTGCCCTTTTGAAATTGATTAAAATGTTGTGAAAATTAATTTTTTTGGGTTAACTAACGACAGATTGAATGGAAACCGTCCACTGGAATCTCAGCTGTTACGATTTGAAAGGTTTGGGTGACAACTATAATGATTGAAAGGTTAGGAGAAAGTCTGCCACTGTTTGAAAGGTTTGG
>CAIGRN010197095.1:0-20167 GCA_903798345.1 Fraxinus anomala | reverse complement strand
AAAAACTAAATGTACTTTCAGAATTAAAAAAAAAAAAGGTGAGTAGTAAATTAAAATTAAAATTTTTATTAGTACCAAGTATAATTTACATATTTCATAAGGATAATTGTTTTGGGCTTTTAAAAGAATTGAGATCCCTTATACCTTGAAGTCCAAAGCCACTTCCTTTCAAAAGTTAGTGGCCTTGGGCCAGAACCGGCCCTGTGTGAACATTTTTTCCTGAAAAACTTGAATATCGAGCCCACATGAGTTGATGTTTGAATTCTTCGAAACATTCATCTGTATCTAATGCAGTGGCCTTGGGCCAGAACCGGCCCTATGTGAACATTTTTTCCTGAAAAACTTGAATATCGAGCCCACATGAGTTGATGTTTGAGTTCTTCGAAACATTCATCTGTATCTAATTTTTTTTACATCTCTTTTTCATAACCTACACTGATTCACGAGATGTTTACTCGATCTTTATCTAGGTGATATGTGTGGTGGAACGGGAAAATGGAAAGCTTTGAACAGAAAAAGGGCCAAAGATGTTTACGAGTTTACAGAATGCCCAAATTGTTACGGTATGTAACTCTTCACAACTCATAAATTTGTTAGTACGAAGTTTTGTTGTTCACTGGATTCTCCGTGGATGCTCATTTAGGCTGTTGAACTATATTGTTTGTAATTTGGCATGGAAGTAGACAATAGAAATCGTATTGACAGGAAATTATGATGAATAGCATAATCTAGTAATATACAATAAAAATGTTCATTTCAGCTGCATGAACTTCTCTTGCTATAAGTTTGAACTCCTAAATATTTCTAAATGGAAGCTTTGAATCAGTAGTTGGATTGATAAGGAATCAAATCTCTTGTTCTACACAATACCGAGGAAAAATAAAAGTATCCCGCCAATTTTCTCCTTTGTTCCCCGTTTGCAATGCTAATATTCATGGCGCAAAATATTTTCTTTTTTTTGTCAACATAACCTCTTGGTACGATTTCTTCGTTGATTTAGCATTTATGATATGTGACGAATGGGTTTTGGTACAGGTAGAGGGAAACTAGTGTGTCCGGTGTGCCTAGGGACCGGTTTGCCGAACAACAAAGGTCTCCTTAGGCGGCCAGATGCACGTCAGTTGCTTGACAAGATGTATAATGGACGCTTGTTACCAAACTCGTAGGTAAAATCTTATCAGAAGTCCACTCTATTCTGTTAATGGTTTAAATTGAGATATCGTTAACAGACTTAAAATCGCCAATATTAGATTTTTGGATGATCTCCTTTGAAGACAAAACATTTTTAATTTAACAATGATTTATCTTCTTTCGAATTCAGATGGTATTTATTTTTCGTAATTATGAAGAATCTTGAGTTGCTGTTTCTCGTAGCGCTTCACCAAGATGCACGATGTCTGCGAGAGGAGACTTAATATGGCCAAAGTAGCACACCAGAAGAATAAAGCAGTACAGTTGCTTCATCTTGTAGTGTAAATTGATATTTACCAGAGTTATTTTATCGATTTGTTATTTATTTGCTCAACAGCCCACCCGACTAGGGAAGTACTGTCGCAATGTATTTACTTGATGTTAGTTACTGCCTTTCATTATATAATATAGGGTAAACGTATCTTGCAGTAAAACAATTTAGAGGGCTGCTTTCTTGTTCTAGTTCCTAGTCGAAGAAATCTAACGGAAACTGAGTCCAAGTAAGTTCTCAATGACGAAAACCATCCAAATCTCTATGGAGTCATCACATGACCCCATATGTCCAATTCTATAAAGTTTGTTAAACTTTGATTCTCAGCTTGGGATAAAACTCGGTGGGACAAGTTTTATGAGAGTCATTGTAATGATTTAGAAGAAATTTGGAGATTCAAAATCTCAGCGATTTCGTAACTTGTTTTGACTCATATCTGATCCTACAACTTCTAATCATGCAGATTTTATGATAAAGTTACATTTTGCATTGCTTATACAAATCCAAAACGAAAAAAAGGAATATAATGATTATTATTCATAAGATGTCCAAAAGAATTGAGAGCAGGAAAAAACACATTTGGTACGACATGCCAATTGGCCTGGATCAGTTGAAGTCTGTGTAATGTGTCGAACCAGGGGCTTAAATCTTCTACATTGATTCTTATTTCTAATACCTGCCAAAATGAACAGATCAAGGTCACCAACACGTTCTCTTTTGTCAGACAACAATATAGCAAACAGTTTCTTTTAGATGTATGATGTACAGAGTAATGAAATGATGTCTCGTTTTAATTAAGCTAAAGTCCTTTTTTTTTCCGAGAGTTATATTTTTCAGTACAACCACAAATTAAGTACACGTAAAACTAGACAAATAATCAACATTTGGGAACCGCTTGGCAGGCGGGAAAGTCACTTACAAGTTACATTAATTGTTGCAAAATTCCCATTCCTCTTTTGACAAGTTTAAAAACTCTGAGCTGCCATCTTCAAACATGATCTGTCGAAGCAAAAAGATCAGTAAATGGAACTTTTTTTTTTTTTGGAAACAAAAAATCTTTATTGCATCAGAGCAGCCGTTGCTGTCTCACCAAATGTCTTCTTGTGGCCTTATCAAATCGTTTTATTATCCCAAAAGACCTGGCAAATATGAAGCAAAATGCAACAGAATATTCAGATATTTTGTAAGAATACTGGTCACGTCACACGTGGCAGGCGAGTATAAAAAATTGTTTGTTAGGTTGTCAACACCCCAGGAAAAGTGGCAATAAAATATCCTCAACCACTACGCTAGTTCCATAATAAAATTGCTAAGCTCAGTGTCATGAAAGACCAAATTTAAATAACCCGAGTAAACTTGTGATACTATGGAAACGATTACACAATGGGAACAAGTAAACTGCGAATTATAGATTAAACTCAATCACCAAGTGAGCAGTTAACAATTTATGCAATTAAATTCAATATGCTTAAAAAAAATATGACCAATAGATGATATCCAAGGAGATCATGGAATCAGATATACCTTTTATCCAGAGAGTGAAGTTTTCTTATTACTGAACCAATGCAATTATGAGGTTTTCTTCTTGAAACAGATTTACGATCTAAACATCCTGAAAAGGTAAGTACAATAACCAACATTACAGAAATTTCCAAATCCAAAAGGAAAAGTCCTTGAGAAAACTGAATAACAAGATAACAGTTGATTCAGAGGAGTAACCCTAACTCACCTACAGCAGGAACTCCATTTGAATGGGCCTACAAAAAAAAAAAAGATAATGCAATAACTTAGTGCCTGTTTATAAAATCTACAGAAAGTGGTGAAAGTACACATAAATCTTTCATTCAATATGTAAAGAAGATATAAATAAAATGCATGTTGGTATTGAGCATGAGAGCATGTAATATGTAGTACTGTCCTACATAACATCGACGACTGCCTCACACTTCTCCATCCTCTGCCAGAAAAAAAAGATAGAAACATGGGTCTCTAGGCTCTCACCCTTGGATGTGATAACACTTGGCACTGCATCAAACTCTCTGAAACTTATTTTACGGCGTCCGGCTTCCATTATTTTCTTTTTCCTCTCTTTTTTAGGCTTAATTTCTTTTGAGAAAATGCTATGACTCCTATATGCCTGCATAGCGCTGTACATCCACCCACCTGTTCAAACCTTGCTGACCATGTTTTCAATGGCTAATAACTTCAAGCTGTCATGCAAAAAGCGAAACTTCTATTCCTACTTCAACTCCTTCGCATGGGTCCTTGTAGGTCATTTCCTATTCATCACCACTGCCTTTTCTGGAACTTAACCAGAAATTCAGGCTCAATCTTCCATGAATACAATTTGCAAGGCCAAACAATCAATAACAACACCACATTCAAAAGTCAATCCCAGCCCGACTTAGAAAGTGGTCAACTCAGGTTTTGGAACCTAAATATTCCTCCTCCACCAGTCTCTCTCAATCTAAGCTAACTTCTCCGTTCAATTTAGGAATGAGGAGTATAAGAATCATAAGGTAAATACAGAGTATGTAAAAAAGGTGGAATTTTGTCTCATCGGTTTTGCAGCTTGAGCAAAGCTTACATGTTTTCCTGATAGAGCAGCTTTCACTTTTGGAGAATTCGCAGCCACTTGACCTGCTACTATTTTCAATGCAGCATCGGAAGAAGGCATTTTCAATTTATTAGGCTTAACTCCTAGCTTTTTCCTGCAGCCTGTAGCACCACAGAAGCAATCTTGATCTGCACCAAATTGAACAAACCTGCTATACTTGTTAGACTGACATGGAGATCAAGATTCTTGGAAGAAAAACAACTAGCTGTTATAATATGCTTCAAAAGTTCAAGTAAAAACTCGTACTGATAATCATAGGTCAGATGTTCTCCCTTTAAAATATCACGAGTTGCAAATATGCCGATTCTTGTTTCACCATCAATCATCCTGAAAGGAAAACTTTAATGAGAACTATGGTAACAGAAAAATGAGATTAAATTTCAGAATATAAAGATCAGTTCGACCATTTCTGCATCTCAGTGTTGGGACAGCAACTGTGATTTATGTATCTGGACTTGTTTCCCTTGTAAGTCGCATCAATCACCATGTCTCTATTAATTTCACATAAGTAAAAATTTGTCTCTCCACGGTGTTTCATTTTCCAAAGCCTTTCCTCACATGTTTTGTCATCAATCACTGCAATTATGAGTAACATTGTGCCTTCGATTTATATTCTTATGATGAAGACACAAAGTACCTCTTAATAAAATAAACACGCAAAACTGATAGAGTGTTCACCTTCTCCAACATATTCTATCACAAAATCTCCTTGATTAATGTCTTCCTCAGCCACAACTCCCAATCCACATTTTTCAGTCTGCACAAAAACAATTAGTTAACTCCACATTTTAACAGATCAAACGAATGAGTATTAATCAATAGATATTGAACACAATTGCAAGTCTGAAAAGTGAAAGAAAAAAAAATGTATTTGGAAACATGAAATTGGAGTAAGAAATGTTCGGATTGATTTTTTAATAATTCCAATCCCATGCCACCAGACAGCACAAGTGCAGTGGACAAAAATCAACATATAAATTAGACAGAAAAGAAATAAGTTCATAAATGTCTACATACAAATGGAAATAATTAGCTGCATACTGCGCACGTATGACAAACAGAGCTAGCACCAAAAGGAGCACTGGGTCTCCCATTGCAATTCAACATAGATAAAATAATGCGTAAGAAAGAAAATCTCTAAGTTGCTGTACGGCATTGAAAAAAGAAGAGACAAATCATAAAGAATTATCAACAAAAAAATAAAATAAGAACAGAACAGACATGTTAGGGTAATCACTAATCTTAAATACGTTTTGCACATAATTATGGAGGAAAAAAAAAACGAATTACAGGTTCTTATAGAACTGGATGAGAGCAAACATCCAAGAACTTGAAGTGTAGGTCTAAACCAAGCAGCACTACCATCAGCTCAGATTACAAAAGCCCGACCAACTAAGGTTTCTTCTCCATTGCAAAATGAATTTATATGGGTTCACAGATTCAGAGGAACTATATTTCGGGTTTGATGGTTCTAAAAGAAAAAACATTCCCATGCATCTAGGCTCTCATAATGTGAAGAGTTTATAAAGAGGATCCTTGACAGCATATACAGATACGGGTATGACATGAGAAAATTTGTCTGAACAAACAGCTTAAATCAAGTGACACTCCCAGCCCAACAATGTATACCAAGCTCTCAACTCCCTCCATTACGAACCATCCTTACACAACTAATTTATCAACTAAAAAGGGGGATGCACGTCAGGTTAACAAAAGAAGCACATAATAAAGCATAGCATGGCAGACCTACAAGAACTCTACAACAACATCAAAAACTACTCACTCCAAAATCACTAATGCACATTTGGCATGTCATACTAGTTAATTTGCCAACAAACATCTCACGTCTCTCTTCCTCAATTTTGTCCAGTCTCTCAACATGCTAAACGGTAAGTGTTAAGAGAGTGGGGACCCATGAATGTATATCAAGCTTTTGAATAAATTTTAATATTTTGAGCTATGCCTGCACATACTCGTGTATAAAGTGTTCCAAGATTTCAGTTAAGCAGAACCAACAAGTTACGATACAAGAAAATGAGAACTTCGGCTGAAGGGATCTTTTGTTTTTATTTCATGATTAAAGATAAAAAACAACTCTTACCTCAACTGTTTTCATCTTTTTCACAGGTCGTTGATGGAATGGCTTATTCACACAGGAGATCCCACAATTACAGGCCGAAGAGCAGCTCGATCTTAGCATGCTGCAGGAAAAAAACTACTAATCAAGATCCAAATCAGAAAACGCACGAACTCAGGCATCAGTTAACAACTCACAAACAATGATGACACCATCCAAAGAATATTAACACACACAACAAAGTATAATCCCCTGAAAATAAATCAAGAAGAGAAACAAGAAAAAACTCCATGATGCAGAGAGATTTCCACAGAAAACACACAGGCAGATCATTAAAAAAATTAGTTCAACTCAACTAAACCTTATCACATACTTAAGTTGGGTTGTTACATGGATTCTTTTCTTCTGCTCTATCTTATCCAAGGTCAACACAACAGTTACACCAGAAATGTTTTAGCCTTTGTCATTCCTCATTCTGTGTGATTTTAGGCCAATATTTTCCTCGTCACTTTTCCTAACTGATGCATGAGGCAGCCTTTGCTGAACATCATTAAATCATCCCTATCAATTATCCCATAATTTCTCCTCAATGAGTGCAACTTTATCCAACACTATCTCATTCTTATCTCTTCGGTTTTACCAAAAGTTCTTCTAAACATTCTCGTCTCAACTACACTTGATGTACACGGATACTGTTTCTTAACAGCAGTAGAAATAATCCAAACTAGAAGGTATGACTAGTCAGTGAAATCATTCCTTTGATGTAAAGTGGATTAAAGGGTGCTTGGTCCTTCACATACGTGTAAGCCTACAAAATGAGAGGCATATCATAATCTGTTTTAACCTTTTCTCTTAAATTCTTTCTTCATTAAGTCCAAGACAACAACACAAGTTTGTTACCTTTTAACAAATGTCCTTTGAAGGGTACAAACTAAAATTTTTCTGTTAGGGTAAACCAAGCATTCAGTCAAATTAAACTGTATAATATCGAATGGAAGAAAATAGTCTGCTCAAGCTAAATTTGTAAACTCGCATTTTGGGAACCAATATGTGGTTCTAAAATTTATTTTTCACATTTTGGGGACCATTGTATAGTCCTAACATTCCATCACTAAAATAAATGAATTTCAGTCTCAAATTACTAGAGAAATTTGATCCTAGATGGCCTTACCCACAGAGGCAATCTCTGCCACAAACCCCAGATGATCCAGCCGTTGAGCTGCATGAACAAAAGATGCCATCATCCTCCTGACGCCTTTTAACCTTCTTCTCAAGATATACATCTTGAAGTTGTTAAGATCAACAAAAAATGAAAAGGTGCGGGGAGATGGGAGTCATTAAACCTAAACAGAGTTGCAAAAACTGGTAGAAATTAACATTGATATATTGATTGGGAAAGGGGTTACCAAGATGGGAACAAGCACATAAGATTACAAATATCAAAATATGGAACTAAACATAGAATTAAAGCTTTTAAGGATACTGCGCCTGATAAAGGAAAAGGGTGTAGGTCTCCATTTATTTAACCATTCAGGAAGTTCAAAGTCAACTGAACTTCCAATCTCCTCCACCAATTTATCAAATACTTGCAAAATAGCACTGCACCCAGAATGCTGGTAACAAATACAAATGGCAAATACAACATAAAGGCCAAGACAGTAGAATTTAAATGCGTAAATCGGAACAGTTACCCCGATATCTCCACAAAATCAAGGCATAAAAGAGAATAATAGGGGGAAAGGTTCTTATAAGATTGAAAATCGATTCAAGTAAAATTCAATCATGAAACCATGATTCGATCATCTGATTGTAAAAGCAGAGTCAGAAAATCAATATTGAAAGAAAACAATGGGATAGTGCAAAACAACTCCAATGGTAACACTGACAACGATAAATCAAAGGATATAGAGCTGATGACCAACAAATAAGCATACCAAGATTGAGCTTTATCAAAAAATTGAAATACATAGTAAGATAATCGATAATTATGCAATTTTCATAATAATGATTGCTGTTATTATAAGACTATTTGAACAGGTATATTCCATTTCCGGTAACTATCCTTCAATCTAATTCAATCATGCAAATGTAGGATAACTTTGTATAATCCCATTAGCAGTCAATGATGCCCTTCATTTATTTTATTGAAGTTGCACTTCATTTCCACAACTAAAGGTTGAGTGTAGTAACCTTAATTNGCTGCCACGTCATCGATTATCGTCAGTGGAATTAGACAAAGTTATCTTAATTGAAATCAAGTAAAAGTGTAGCCTTTAAAAATTGAAGTACAGTTGCATGATTGACACTAGAATGAAGTATTGTTACCGCAACGGAATTTACCTACTTTAACTTACTCCAAAAAATTGACATTGTATCTATGAGTTTTCAGCTTTCCTATCCCACTGATAACCATCAGAACAAGAGACTCTTCTTTTAATTGTCTTCACATGTGATCTTCCCTTTAGACTACATTTATAAACATCATATATGTCCATGTATCTATATGAATAGATAACGCATAAAGTACCATTAAAAGGGCAAAGTTTTTATAATAGTCAGATGTTTAATTGCCTAAACAACCACCTCTCACCATTAAAATCAATGTCTTTGTCAAACAAAACACTCAAAAACATGCAGGCTTTGGACCTGTTTCCTGTATTTCAAGTATATAGTATTAATATATGCAATGCTGTTCTATATTTAGATACAATCCATACGTCACTGGTAAGAGGGCAGGGGCAGAGAGTGGTTCCAATAAAATTATGCAAAAGAATGCCATTTCATAGCAAACATATTGTTCCTAAGGTTATAAAACTCTGAACTCTGAGCATAATGTGTAGCATTTTATTCCCTTAATCAGGGACTATCTTCTTGTGTTGCATCTTCTCTAGGTGATATTAATGCAGCCTACAATCAGATGAAATGGATATAAAACATCTTCAGATGCATAAAAAATGTGTACTTCTTTTACAAGTAACCCGTATTTGAAAAAGTTAACTAATATGATTAGAAGTAACTTCGTTAACAGCTGCATGCATCTTCAATCCTTACCCACGAGTCGTGAAAGAACAACATAAAAGAGAGAAAGAGACAGAAAAGGCAAAAGAAGATAATCATACACATAATGAGAAGATGAAGAAGTTCACAACAAAAATGTCATAGGCAGGAGATTAGGTTGTTTTCAGACAAACCTTCTTCATAATGGGCATGGCCTCAATAAGTTGACTATTGTAGCCTGTAAGAGCAACACAAACAGTCAATGGCCGAGGATAAGATAAAGAGACAAGCATGCCAAAAAACATATCATATTAACATTGTACTACACACATTTATTACGAAAGACAATTAGGACTTTTGAGAAAAATCTAATACCATCGGGTTTTGTTTTAAATTTTATACTAGTTTTTTCTTTCAATTTCCACTTCTTAATCCTGTTATTACATATATTTACCAATCATAATTACTAGTCATATGGAAAACACTGTGCAAGACAATAACTCATTACAGTTTTATCAAGTAAACAGATATGCCAATTAATAGAGATTATGTACTGAAGAGAAACATGAAAAAGTACCCCCTAAGGCTAGGTTTGAAACATCAGATGGCCTTCAATTAGAATTAAGAGGCTACATTCATATACTTGACTCCCATTAGACCATGTAGTTCATATCTGTGTGTTTCTGTCTCCCTTTATTTGTCTTTTTTTCTATGATGTGGAGTAATTATTACATGAATAATCCTAGAATTTCATATTCTGTGTGTCTTGAAAGCCAATGTTACTCAACAAAATTGATCTCTAAGCCTGCACAATCTACCAGTGCCGAAAAATATTAACCGAAAATAATCTTGATGATCTCAATTCTTAATTTCTCCAAGAAAAATTTCAAACCACAATAGAGTGGAAAACGATGTTCATAACATTTCAACAAACACACACAACTTTCAAAATTTCAAATACGCCCAGTATTCAAAATTCAAATTTGCACGACATTAACAAAAAAAATAGTGGGCGTAAAACAAAGAAAAAACTTTTCTCACAGCATTTCACACTTGGAACTTTAATTAAATAAGGAAAAAAGAAAAATTAAATAAGATATGATCCCCAATTTCAAAAATTTTGTCAAGAACTAGGGTTTTACAGTGAAGTTAAAGAAACTGTGGAACACGAAGAGAGAAAAATATGAAAACGAAATCCCAAAAATACAAGTTCTTACCTGCAATAGGAAGAAGGGAATGGATGGCGGCGAGTGGAGTGTCAAGAGGGAGAAATAGGTGACAGATGAGGGAGTGAATTGCGATTTCGTCGGAATGGCATTTGTAATGCAACGGTCTGATTTGTACGATTTTCAATTTTCTCCACGCCAAGAGTAGTGTATGAGCCGTCCAGCGGGAAAGTTATTGTGAAAATTACACCCAGATTTTTTAAGATGCGTCTGATTTAAAATTAGATAATTAACACGTAAGAGTTAATGTTTTCACTTTTCATTGTTATTGTGAAAAATATTTTTATATTTCTTTTTTCTTTGACATTTTTACATTTCATTATACAAAAAGTTATTTTCATTTATTTTCTTAATTAAAAATTGTAAAATGACGAAAATACCATTCTTTTAAATATAAAAAAACAAAAAGAAAAAATATTAATTACAACCATAGTGTCAAATTTTTTTAAAAAAATGTAAATGAGTCACAAATAAATTATTAAAAAGGTAATTAGTACATAATGTCCATATATTTCACTGTTATTGCAAAAAAATCACTACTTTTCATTTTTTTTTTCACATTTTCACCATTAGTTACACTTTTGATTGCGCAAACCATCATTTTCATCTAATTTTTCAATAAAACTCTGAAATAACTAATATATTCTCATATTTAAATAAAAAATATTTTTAAATTTTTAATTCTTTAACAATTAATTTGAGACTCGTTTGCACTTTTTTTTTAAAAAAATAAAATTTTTAAATAATTTGTATTTTTTTAAAAAAAAATTGGGACTATGATTGCAATTAATTGTTTAGCTTTTTTTTTTTTAAATAAGAGAGTATTTTTCATTTTACAGTTTTTTATTGAGAAATTGGATGAAAATAGATTAAAAAATGGTTCGCGTATTCAAATATGTAATTAATGGTGAAAATATTAAAAAAAAAAAGAGCTATGGACTTTTTTGCAACAATAGTGAAAGGTAGGGATATTATGTGTTAATTATCCTTTTAATAATTTATTTATGACTCATTTACATTTTGAAAAAAAATTTGGAACTGTGGTTGCAATTTTTTTTCCTTTTATTTTATTTAAAGAGAAGGATATATTCGTCATTTTATAATTTTTAATTATGAAAATGACCTTTTGCACAATGAAATATGGAAATAATGGTGAAAATGTCAAAAAATTAAAGGTAATGACGTTTTCTACAATAATAGTGAAAGATTGTGACATTATATGCTAATTACCCTTTAAAATTTATTTATACAAAAATAAAATATTAATTCAAATCTTTAGTATTAATAATATTCAATATTCTCTCTCTAAATCATAAAAACTCTCTAAAAATTTCAAAATCCCAAATCATAGAATCTACATCTTCATATTCTCTCCGACGACTTCGACTGCAACACGTAGAAGAAAGGTGGCTCCAACTCCGACGATCGCTGCTGGTTTGGACGCATGCACAACAGGGTCTAAGCACTGTTATGCGTAGTGGAGAGCAACGCAGAGCTTACAGCCGCATGTAGTGGTGGTGAACCCCTGGCACACCGACGTCGCACGCAGCGACACTTGCTGCATGAAGTGCGTAGCGGGCAGAGCTCTCCACTGCTGCGCGCAAAGCAATGCTCCTACTGTCATGCGCAGCAGGCCCTCCCGTCGTTCGCAGCGATGATGGATTTGAGATTTTGTGGTTTTGGGGTGATTTATCTTCTCCTCCAATCTGTTTAGCTAGGTTTTTTTGTTAGTTGGTGGTGGTGGTTGTAACAGTGAGTTTAGATGGTGCAGTGCTATGGTGGTGTTGTAGGTGCTATGGTGGTTTTGAAGTTACTGTGGTGGTTCTTTTTGCGCGGTCTGCTAAGGTGGTGGTGGTTGTGGATGGGGTGTTTGTGACTAATTATTTAGTTGATTGTAACCCATAAATAATAGGTAATCTAAAAAATATGATCGTGACTTACAATTTATTAAGTTGTGGCCAAGAAATAACGTGCGACCAATTAATTTGATAATTTGTGAACGTTAAATAAGTTATGACTTATAAAGTTTGTGATTTGTTGCCAATAAATTAATTGTGATTTATAAAATTTTTGATTTGTGATCGAGAAATAATTTGTAACTTATAAAATTTTTGATTTGTGATCAAATTGTATAGAATTGTAACCTTAATATATTTAATTAATAAAATATATTATAATTAATTTTTTCATAAATATAATTTAATTAATGACTAATTTTGAAGTTTTAAATCTTATTTCTTACTTTTGAAATGACTTATACTTAATCTCTTAGATATGAAACTTTCCCAAAGATATTTGTAGGTTTCTAAGCCCAAACACGGTTAGGAACCTCGTCCCCTATTCCCTTCTATGTGATATAAAGTTACTAATTCTTGGAACAGTAGGAAGTTAAAGATGAGTACATGGAAACGTATACTTACTCATTTATGTAAAAACTTCGTCAAGATGATATGGCAAAAAGTGGTTACGGACACGTGGGACATGTTTTGGGGTTTTAGGTGGGAATCACGATTGGTTAAGAAAAAAAGTTCATTTTAGTGACTCATCAAACATTCCTAAAAGTGAGTAGTTTTTGTTGACCTATATTTTCTCATGAGGTTGCAAGAGGTAGACTATGACATGTCGATGAGAGTATGATCGCTTTCTCTTGGCATGCTTATTTGGAAACACGACATTTCCCTCGATAACCAATGATATATTAAATTGATCATCTCTCCTCATAATCCTGTAAGTAATTGCAACGTGGCTTTATCGATTGTTCGTACGAATAGATAGTTTCAACAATCATACTCGCTTATTATGATAGCACCATTAATCTCACCACTCTCAATCGATCACCCACTGATTAATAGAAAGTAAAATCAACGCATATCTTGATTAGCTAGCAAGGTAAAAATCCAATGGGGATGAAAGAAATCATTACTTCTGGCTATATGACATATGTGAAGTTGACACACGTGTCCATTCATCATCAATGTTACGACTAAACCTCTTCGTATCTAACTTTTTAGATAAAAGAATAATACAATCTAGCACCAGTGATGTTGAACATCAGTTTATGTGTCAGTATGTCATAAGTCTTAATAAATGAGTAATAAATCTTTGTATTTAATTGAACCAATGATAAGCCTAGAAATACAAAACATAAGTGATTTCTCAAATCAAAAATAAAGTACAGAAACTAAAAATAGCATAAATGAAAATCAACACAAAATGAATTGTTTTAGCCGAAGTCCCGACGTTTGGTGACTGCTTCTAACACCTAATCCACTATTGATCATCCATAAAAGATGGATATCGCTCGATTGCATTATATAGCTCAAAAAGTGGCAATGAAGGTTACAAAGTTTAACCAATACATGATAAGGTATCAAGAACTTATCTTCTCACGAAGAAAACTCCAAATCTACTCAGGAATCACCAAAAAAAAAAAAAAACCCTCAAACTATCACTCTGAACATCACAACATATTCTCAATCTCAATCTCAAATGGGATTTTAAGAGAGAATATTATACATTATGAATACCCTAGCCAAATGAGAGACTCTCTCTCTCTCTAAAACTAAAAGCCAGAAGTCAGATTGAATGCCAAGTGAAACGACATTCCCAGTTAATTCCTTGGAACCCTCAAGAATGCTAACCAATAGCCAGGATAAAGCCAGGTGTCAAGATCTCATGCAAAGCTAATCAAATACGATTTCAAGTTAAATTATTGGGAGCACACATGCACAATTCCAACAATTTCCACCTTGCTATCAAGAATTTGGACTCAATAGTGCAACCGTGAGCATTACCAACAGTTTCATATTTCATATGCTTAGTGTACCTATACATTTAACACATAATATCGACAGATAATAACTTCAACCGTTTTGAAATTTGCTTAAAGGTATTACTTTGGTCCCCATATATGAAGGATTAAATTGAATAGCAATTTTACTAATTTTAAGTACTCTTTTTGAAATGATATCTCTAATGAAATGATACTCAATATCAGTGTGTTTATTTCTATCATAAAACATGGAATTTTTGCTCAAATGTATGGCACTTTGGTTATTGGAAAATAGTATTGCATTTTTATCAACAAACCAAGTTCACTTAACAAACCACTTAGCTAGATACCTTCTTTAATGGCATCAGCAACAAAAAATTATACTTCGTTGAAGATAGAGCCACAACTTTTTGAAGTTGTGATTTTCAACTTATAGCAGTACTACAAAGAGTAAAAAATAGGATGAAATTGATCTCTTATTATCTCTATCTCTAGCAAAGTCAGTATCAGTAAAACCCTTTAAAGTTACCTCCTCTTTGTTCATTTTATACACAAGTCCTAAATTAGAACTTCCTTTCAGATATTTCAAAAACCATTTTAAAGCATCCCAATGCTCTTCCCTATGGTTACTCATGAATCTATTAAGTACACTAATGCTATGAGCAAGATCAAGCCTAGTGTATATCATTAAGTACATCATAGATCCAATTACATTTGCGTAAGAAATTTTAGACATTCTATTATATTCTTCCTCAATTTTGAGGGCAACAATCAAAGGAAAGCTTAAAATGATTTGCTAAGGGCAAAGTTACGGTATACAATCATACATGCCATTTTTTTTCATAATTTTATTCACATAGTCATTCTGATTTAAAAGTAGTATATCACTATTCTTATTTCTTATTATTTGCATACCCAAAATTCTTTCCTGGGCCAAGATCTTTCATTTTAAATTTAGTTTTGAGTTTTGTTTAATCTCAACATTTCAGATTTCTCAAAACTGGCTAAAAGCATGTCATCCACATAAAGTACTAGATACAAAGAATTTTTTTTACCTTCATTTCCTTTATAATACGTGCAGATATCATAATCGCTTCTTTGGAAACCAAGTTTCAAGACAAAAGAATCAAATCTTTTATAACGTTGTCTGGAAGATTGTTTCAAACTATACAATGATTTTTTCAATAAACACACAATATTATCAAGATTTCCTTTAATAAAGTCTAAAGGTTGCTTCCTGTAAATAAGTTCATCTAATTCACCATACAAAATGCAGTTTTCACATCTAACTAATCAAGTTCCAATTTAAACGGGACAACAAATGCAAGAATGCATTTAATAGTAGTATATTTTACTATATGGAAAAAAAATCTTATTATAGTCAACTCCCTCCTTTTGGGTAAAACATTTGTCAACCAATCCATGTTTAAATCTAAAATTATTATTGTCCCCTTCCCCTTCCTTTATTTTATAAAGCCACTTGCAATCAATCAATTTTTGATCATTTAGCTTTATAATTAATTCTCAAATTTTATTCTTATGAAGAGAAGTCATTTCTTCTTCCATGCTAGTCACCCATTTCTTACAGTCCTTACAATTTAAAGCATCATCATAGGAGTTAGATTCATTTTTAAATTTCTGATAAGGGAATAGTGAAAAAAATTCATCACTATCAAACTTGGTAGGAGATCTGAGTTGCCTTATCTGCATATCTCTTTTGAGTTGATACACATGAAGGAACAAAATTGTAGAATTGATTGGTCAACGTGATCAATATCTTGATCAGTTTCAATTTTCTTTAAGGGGCCATCATTAATTTGACCAATTTTCTCATCTGTAGGTAAATAATCAGTTTTATCAAGGTGATTAGATTCCACTTCAATTTGAACATCATTTTAAGTCAAATTCTCAATCTTTCCTTCTAAACATGTCATAAGAAATTCGTTAAAAATCATATCCCTCCTTATATTGACCATATAACCCTTCTCTTCCTTAACCTACAACTTATACCCTTTTACATTTTTAGCATAACCTAAAAAAACACATTTAAGTGATCTAGGTTCAAATTTTTCTATATTTTGATGAGCATTTGCAGCACAACCAAATATTTTCAAGAGTAATCAACATGCTTTTATGTCCACACAAATTCAGGCATATTGAAATTTAAGGCACTAGTAGGACATGTATCGATGTAGTACACAATCACAATTAATAGTTTCCTATTACAATTGTGATTTATCTTTTCAACTATGCTTATCTTTTCTAGATGTAATGAGTTTTATCTTTTATTCTTAAGTTTTGTTTAGATTATGATTAGTTTCTTTTCTTTTAGAATTTAGTTTCCTTGTTTTAGTTTACTTGTATTAATAGGATTGTGAAATATTTTTACCTATAAATATAGAGATATTGTACACTTTTCATCACAGTCAATCATAAATCAATACAAATCAAGATTATTCCAATATAGTTCTTATTTTCAATTCTAATTACAAGAGGCATTGGAATCAGAGCCAAGTTTTTTTGGCTGTTTCTTGGGACGTCCAAATTAGTTATTAAAGTGAGATTTGAACAATGTTGATTGTTTCAGGGATGACAATCATAAAATTTGAGATTCCACTTTTAAATTGCAACAGCAGGTTTTCTTTGTGGTAAATTAAGATGTGAGCAGTTATTGCCCAGTTGGATTTTGGTGATTCTCTGTTGGGACTGGATAAGATGCCCTTAACTTGGACGCTGGAAGAAAAGTAACATAAGGATCAAATTGTATTGAAAGGACAAAAAAAGTCCTGGTTATATGTTTTGGAATGTTCGACGATCACTTTGGATGTAGTTGTAGCTTATGGTTCGATAAGCGTTAACTTGGTTAGAGTTGGTTGTGATCGTGTTGCTCGTGGTGATTTGAGCAATGGTATTGTAGAACATGCCACTAACTCAAGTGGAGTTAGTTTTGATCTCGATGATCGTGTGACCTGTGGTGATTCGAGTATGTTTGGCAACTAGGTAGAGTTGGAAGTGAACAAGGATGATTCAAGCAGATTTGGGGCCTAATGTTGTTATGCTAGGAAAAAGAGCTTGAATTTTGTTGTGCTGAGGGGGCATGGTTGAAGTGGTAGAGTAATTTGTTTGGAGTGTTCTAATTGAAAAATAATTTTTGGAGTTTGTTGAAGAGTTAAATTTTATTTCTCATAGTGAAATTCGCGTCAAGGTGGAGTTTGTTAGAATTGGATTGTGACTCGATTTCTAATGAGTATTTTGATTGGAAATATTATTGGAGGAGTATTGGGAGTTGGTAGTCGTATTGAAGAAGTCTTGAAGGAGTTTAAGATGGATAAGGAGAAGGATTTTCGTTTTTGGCAGTTTTTTGACTCCTATTTCATCCCAAATATTCTATTATTGATTTTACACATTGTATTGGAACTTCACCGAATATTAAATTTTTCATGTATTATAAATATATGAGGCATTACACATTTATTTGATTGACTTTGAGAGTCATCCAAATAGACTCAACATAATAATTAGATAATTGTTATATACATTGGAAATTTGAGAGAATTGTTTAGATTTATATTGAGCGTATCAAATATTGTAAACATAATTTTAGTTTCTTAGTATATGAAATTCTCTTTTTTGCCCCACATAAATCTTATGTTCTTGTGTGATCCATTATTATCATATTGCTCGTACTATTCTCTTCTTTATTATTTGGCTAGATTCTCAATAAGTGGTATCAGAACGGTTCTGATATCTTGTTTGTTTCTAAGAAAGTGATATTATAGAAGTTATCTTAATCGTGTGAGATAATAAATTGTATATCATTCTCAAAAAGTGCATCTTTATGTCTGACCAACTTTTATTCTTGGTTTTATGGTAGTAAAGATGATATCCAAGTTGAAGAGGCAAAAGTGAAAATAATATGTGAATGGCCAACTCCTAAATCCATGCGAGAAGTATAAAGCTTTCATGGGTTAACAACTTTTTACAAACATTTTGTTCGAGGATTTAGTACAATCATGGTACTTATTACCAATTGCTTGAAAAAAAAGGGCCCAATTTTAGTAGGGCAAAGCACAAGGAAATAGTTTTGAGGCAATAAAAAGCAAGTTATGTACTATATCGGTGTTGGCACCACTTAGCTTCGAAAAAGTGTTTGAAGTTGAGTGTGATGCTTCGGTTATGAGAATTGGAGCAGTATCATCTCAAGAAGATTGCCCAGTTGAATTTTTCAATTAAAAGGTTAGTGAATTTTGACAAAAGTGGACTACATATGAGTTAGAATTTTATGCCGTTATTCGAGCCTTAAAGCATTGAGAATATTACTTGATTCAACGAGAATTTATGCGTTTTATGGATCATCAAGTTTTAAAGTTTGTTAATTCTCAAAAACAATAAATCTAATGCATGCTCGGTGGATTGCATTTTTACAAAAAAATAACTTTTGTTATAAAGCATAAGTAAGGCCAACAGAATAAAGTAGTAGACGCGCATCTCTTTTAACTAAAATTAATACTGAAGTAGTTGGGTTCGATTGCTTAAAGCAACTTTATGCAACTGAAGGGAATGAACCGCTATATACCTGAGCTACGTCAAATAAGGAATTTATACCTGATTACCTTCTTCAGGAAGGATTCTTGTTCACGGGAACGCAATTATGCATTCCTCATTCTTCTTTGCGTGAGCATTTGATTTGAAAATTGCATGCAGGTGGATTAGGAGAACATATCGGTCGGGATAAGACAACTAGCTTGGTTGAAATGAGATTTTATTGGCCCTAGCTCAAAAGAGATAATGGTCATTTTGTTCACCGTTGTCCAATATGTTAGAAAGCTAAGGGACAAGCTCAAAAATACTGGACTTTATACCCCTTTGCCTGTTTCAAGAACAATATGGCAAGATCTCATAATGGATTTTGTTCTCGATCTTCCACAAATTCTACAGAAGTTGATTATGTTTTGGTCGTAATTGATCGATTTTCAAAAATGGCTAACTTTCTTCCTTGTAAGAAAACTGCAGATGCTTCTTATGTGACTAATCTATTTTTTCGAGAGATCATTCGCCTATATGGCATTCATCGTTCTATAACTTCTGATAGAGATGTAGATTTTTTAAGTCATTTTTGAAAACACTATGGACAATATTTGACACTTCTTTAAAATTTAGTACCACGAGTCATCCCAGACAGATGGACAAACAGAAGTGGCTATTCGCACTCTTGGTAATATGATTCAAGGAGTTAGTAGAGATAAACTAAATCTGTGGGATGTTGCCCTTCCACATGTTGAGTTTGCTTTTAACAATATGCTTAATCAACCCACCAAGTAGAATCCATTTGAAGTCGTTTACACTAATGTTCCACAACATATGGTAGCTTCGATTCGACTTTCTAATGTCAATTCTAATGCAGAAAAGTTTGTTGAACGTATTCAAAGAATTCATCATGAGGTAAAACAAAATTTAGAAGATGCTAATGTTCATTATAAGACTACTGCAGACCAACATCAACACCTTAAACTGTTCAAAGAAGGTGATGATCCATCTTCAAAAAAATCGTTTTCCTATTAGTACTTACAATAAGCTTAAAGATAAGAAGATTGATCATTTTTGCATTCTTCAAAATATTGGTGATAATGCGTACAAAGTTGACCTTCTAGCTCATATGAATATTTCCAATACTTTCAATGTTGTTCATATCTACGAATACTTTCCTCTAGATGAGTTTTCCTTGCAACCGCAAAACTCGAAAACCAATTTTATTCAAGTTGAAGGGATTGTTGTAGTATACAATCACAATTAATAGTTTCCTACTACAATTGTAATTTATCATTTTAATTATGTTTATTTTTTTAAAGTTTCATTTTCTAGTTGTAATAGATTTTTATCTTTTATTCATAAGTCTTGTTTAGATTAGACTTAGTTTATTTCTTTTTAGAATTTAGTTTCCTTATTTTAGTCTCCTTGTTTCATCATAATTAATCATAAATCAATATAAATTAAAATTATTCCAATATAGTTCTTA
>CAIGRN010197092.1:0-20521 GCA_903798345.1 Fraxinus anomala | reverse complement strand
AAAATTAATGGGTACATCTACGATCAAAATTTGAATCGGTTCGTGTGAAATCTTGAATTTTCAATTATTACTTGAATTCCATTATTATATACTCTGCTTTTGCACAAATTTAGTATGTCTTCATTCTTGATTGCACTTATAGATAACTTTGAAATTAGTTGTGTAAATTAACAACCTTAGAATCTTTTGAGAATGTAGTAGTTGTTTATTTCACTAATCAGCCCAATTAGGCTCATATCGAAAACCTGTTTTAAATCAGTTTTGGGGTAATTAGATCCATCCAAAACCATTAAATATCTTCATTTTACTATTCTTCGATTCTTATCATTGGATTAAAAAATGAAAGACATTACAATACTAGCTGTGACACATAGGAAAAATTTACATATATTGTAGTGAGAAATTAGTTGAGTAATTTGACCCTATTAATCACCAATGTTTAGGCGATAATCTACTGGGGGAAGAAGATTGCTTACAATGTAGAGTGAAAACTGCCTTCGAAAATTAGAAAGAGCCTGAAAACAGAAGAAGGGATAAAACAAAAAAAAGAAAAAGAAAAATGGAACACGCATAAGTCTGTGTTGAGGCAGTAGCAAAACAATTATAAGTGCTGCCTCTATCCGGATAAGTCTTGTTCATTGATTGGGATTTGAATAGTAGTTGAGTTGGTGATGGAAAATAAGACCAATATCACTTGTTTAATTTTTCTTTGAGAAACAAATTTGAAAAATCAAGAGAGCGGTACGATTGATGAGAGATTATATTAACATCTTGAGAATTAGTTTTGTTTTGTTTACAAAAAGATATTTGGGAAATTGAATATATAACTTGATTCAAGTAGTATCTATGGAATTGAAAATGTTTAACACACATACACACACTCCAAAGCTGAATATAAGATATGTAGAGTACATGAAATAACTGTTAATTCTTTTGTTTCATTACCATATTTAAATTTTATGATTGAAATTTGCATTTTGAGATAACATTAAATTACGTGTATCAACTTGAGTGTTTTTTTTAGAGTCTAGTTAAATTTCTATTGTACTTTATTTGAGGACAAACAAAGGTTTAAATTTGTGTGTATTTGATAAGTGTAAATATTACACTTAACCTGGCTCTCAAAAGATGACTTTGGGAATAATTTTATGAGCTAGATAATTTGATTTTGTGTATTTTTTATTAGTTTAAGAGAAAACTTGAGAATGGACGAGAACATATGAAAATAAACAATAATTTTTCAAAAACGAGTAAAGTTAGACATATTTTGGAAGTTGGAGACCAAGAAATCATGTTTGGAAGTTGAAGGGCCACAATGGCAATATCTAAGGACTCAATCCCAACATGAAAGAAGAAGTAGGGACTAAATTGCAACGTCAAAGTATAAATTCCAGGAATTTGAATAATCCTAATTGAACTTAAGTTAAGGTTCCCAATCCTTTTGAGACTTTATTTTAATTTAGGTCTATAAATAGAATTTGTTTTTTTCATTCAAAAATTAGGAATCTTGATGCATAATTACACATCCAAATATATTGAGTCCTTGAGATTTGTATTTCAATTTGGGATTTAAAAGTTAAAGAATACAATTGTTTGGAAGATATACAAGCTTGAAGAGTAGATTGATGATCCATTGTTGAGAATTGGGTGCCAAAGAACAACAATAACTAGGATTCTTATCTTTATTTCTTAAATTGAATTCGATGATTTTTTTCTTTTCTTTTATTGCTTAATTTTTTAATTATGATTGGCTAAATGATTGTTTGTTAGGATGAACGATATATTTTATGTTTAATATTTACTAAATTCCAAAGATTTCACACAACATTGATTATGTGTTAATTATATAGTGTGTTTAATACTTTTACATGATCAGCAATTGATTAATTTAGTAATAATACTGAAATCAATAATTGATGTATGATTCTAACTTGTGTAATAATTGATATAGGTATTATAAGAAATCGAGAGATAATTATGGGCTATACAATCTATATAGAACTCAAGTAGGTGAAAGCGTTTATATGTGTATGAATTTACAAATAGATATAATAAATTCGGACATATGAATATGATTAGTGTTATTTGAGAGAGATCCCTAGTAACAATATGCTAATTCGATTGTTGGCATATATGAAAAGGAGTTGAATGAATTTGAACTGAATGAATGTTAAATTGACCTAAGTGAAATCGAAATTCTTAACCACTTAATCCCATAAGTCTTCACAAATTAGGTTAGTTAGATTAATATAGTTTAGGTTGGTATAATTTAGTTAGAGCGCAAACATCCAATTTGTTAATTTGTTACTACATTAATTTAGATTGAAACTAGAATTAGAATAAAAATTGATAGTAAATATTAAATTATGTGGAACGATACTTGAACTCAAATATCCACTTTATTATTTGTCGCGATCCATACAATTACAAAATTACAATGACGTGGCCAACAATCTCGGCTCTACTCACGTCTACATTGTTGACATATGGTCAAATTTTATGTTTTGATTATAACAAACAAACCATGTTTATCTCTAATTCGAATATTCAAAATGTTATATGTTGCCGACTTAATCAAATTGGAGACAAAAGTATTGGACGAAAAGTTATCGATCAGGAAAGCTCAAGATGAAAACCGATCGAGCACTCATGAAGACAAACCTTGGGTCATTTCAAAATCAAACAACAAATCAAGCACTGACGCCAATTTAATCGAAGACGTTGGAACTAAATATTCTTAGCTCGTTTGTAATGGTAAAATACTTTAATTTTTGGCAATGATACATTGAAAGTTCTAGTGATGAATTTTTTATGCACGATAAAAATTCACATCTTTAAAAATGTTTGCACAAAAATTATTTTTTCAAAGTTAAGATTTTCAACCTAATCTTGAATACTATAAACCTCACTTACCTTGAAATATTTAGTAAAAATGTCAAATCAAAATATTTCCTGGCTGTAAACAAAACAAAGTTTTGCCCTAGAAAACTTTGGTCATTTGGACGTCCGGATGGCGAACCTAACGTCCGGTTCGCCAGCAACGGTCGAAATTTCCATCATTCCTAGAAGTTTTAAACAGCCATTTTTCTGGGGTACCAACTCACCTACCGTTTAGAAAAGACAACTTTTGAGCATTCAATTGATATTCCTTTGAGCTAACATTGTATTGATTTCTCATATCATTTATTATCAAATCATTTTGCTATTGAAAAATCTTTGATCAAATCAATTTTTGAAAATCACTCCATACATCAAAGATTTTCACACCTAACACTCGAGCTTCATTTATTTCTATCTATTAAAGTGTTAGTCTACTTCTCTTCTTGTACTCAACTTTGAAATCATCATTTATTAAGAACAGAAGATTTCATTTGTAAACTTACTTAAATTGTGGTCGTGTTGAGGTTCTGGAAAGCTCAACATTGTAAAAGGATCAGTGTTTCTAGCTTGTAAGTCACTGGAAGAATTGTAAAGGGTTGGATTGTACCACAAGTCAATCAACATAGTGAAATTGGCCTTTCTCGTGTCTGAGAGCTTGGTAACGGAGGACGTAGATCATTGCGTTGGATCGAACCTCCATAATTATATCGTTTGCACTCTCTATCCTTTTTCGCTTATTACTTTCATATTTGTGTTTAATATTTGAATAAATCCATCTAGTTATTACGGGCTTGATTTTAGATTAATTTTTCGAAAAAAATTTTAAAAATCAATTCACACCCTCTTGGTTAGTCATTCTTGAGCTATCACACATGTGAGGCTCCACTCACTTGGACAAACCATTAAAAGTACACGACCTTTTCCAGTAGTGGGAGAGGCGGCCACAAGTACTTCGAATGCCAAATTAGTCAACTGTAGAGGTAAATGTTGGGTATGAGGATGAACCGAAGATATGAGCCAAAAGTATGTGTATGGACATCGGGTTGTAGAGGAAAAAAAAATTGACAAGATTACTATTGAGAGTGTAAAATTACAGTACTTTCAAATGTGATTAAATGTGAGTTTTTATAATAGAAGAGATGTGAAGTGGTTATCATTGGATGAAAGACACGGCTTCATATTATGGCTGACACATCATCCCCTAGGTATCACTTCTACATACCAAGGTTCAAAGAACATTTAATAATTCTTGAAAGTGAGGACCCAATGATTTTAGCCTGACATCTGAAAAGTAGACTAATCAGTTGACACAGAGGCGTTTGTAGCAGCGATGTCACATAAATCAATCGTTCATAAAATCATGTACTGAACATCTTTTGAAAGAGACAAAGTTAAGAAGATGCCTTAGTAGGTTCAAAGACTAATCACTTCAGAAACGAGCTATAGTAAATTGTAGCACCTCGCCTCAGCCATGAAAGGTTTGTCTCAACATAGCGCCTTAGTTGAGGTGAAGTCATCACATCGACTACCTTTGTTTAATGGCAGAGGCTAGGCCGATAGGTTAATAACATGGAGTACATGTTTGAGGTGGCTTGTTAGTTGGCTGTCACGTGGCCAGGGATTAGAGCCTCGTAGGAAGAGGCATAATATGTACACTGGGTAGATATTATCTTCAATGTCATCTTCATTTGCTGTTAATCACAATTTCTTCTTCTTTGTAAAAGGAGTTTCCTATTTGATGTGTTGGCTACGCATTAATTTCCAAATCGATATTGTCGGATGTACTTGTTGTTCTGACCATGATTTAATTGAAGGAACAGTTATAGAAAAAAAAAAGTGAAAAATAGATTAGAAAATCACATAAGAAGCAAATAGGTGGCTTTAGGAAAACAATCATGTTACATGCATATTCTCCTTTACATTAAGTTTAACACTCTTCCACATGATATTCATGAAAGCCATTAACTTCTACAACACCCTATCACATTATTGTCTAGATTTTGACACATAAGAAAGAATGTCAAGAATAATGTAAACAACAATGTACATATAGCTTAATTCGAAAGGAAAATTCTAAAGAGAAGGAAATTGGGATTCTGATTGAAGCCAAGAGCCCAATCCATCCAATGCCTGGAAGTCCAATGATGGTTGACTCAGCTCAGCCCTTAGCCTAGTGAGTATAGGACTCAAGGGTTAGCTCGCCTACTTATCATTCTCTTTGTTTCCACCACGCAAAACAAATCAAATCGATCATCAAAAACCCGGAGGAAAAGAGGAGAATATTCAAATTATCACATGCTTATTCCATATGGTAATCTTACTTGCCATTTCCCTTCAAATTTGCATTTCCACCTGCAAATTATTGTCAAATTTGATAACAGCCCCTAAACATTTAATTTAGAACCAATTACACTTTCCCTTTTTCATAAAAAAATGCCTAACATTTATTTTGCAAAAAATATTTCTTTTCTTTACAAAAATTTAAGGCTTTTAAATGAAAAATAAATTATAACTGTTCTAAAGATAACAAAAAAAATACTAATGAATTAGAGACATCCTTCTGCACACTCCTATCCCCCACGTAAACACAACATATTCTCCTCGAGATAAAAATGAGTTACATGCACATTCTTTTTCTTCCTTGTTCAACTCCAATTGAGTTTAGAACCATCTTGTTTTCCTATGTTCTTAAGTACCGACACAATAAAGCCCAGGTTCAATCTCCATTTTTTAAAATTCATTTTTTTTTTCAAATTTATTTCTAACAACACATTTTATAGAACTCAATTTTTATAAATCCAATAACACATTTCATAACTTGATTAAAGACTACTAGCAAAATGTTAGCATCTCACTACTATATTTTGAAGTGTCAAAGTTTAAAAAGTTTATTTATGGGATAAAAAAAACGAGTTAGCACATTTGGACTCCAAGTATATCAAGGATCGTTGGTTTGTGCCAAGGCAGTTCCACAAATCAATTAACAAAAATAAATAAATAAATAAATAAATAAAGGTAACATGTCCAAACGTATCTGAAAACAAAGATTTATTTAAAAAGTAAATTTAACTCGCTTTTGAACTTAGCCCGTCTTGAATTCTGTGAAACAAAAAGATTTATATAGCTTGATAACCCAAAATGAAACCATAACACTTGCAGAGCAGTCCATTGCAATAAAAGCTGTGTCTTAATCAGAATAGCAGCTCCTTTTTTCCGAATCATTCATTAGTATAACAAAAGTTTTAACACAAAATATCACCCAAGTAATCTGATAATACAAGTACATTTCTGGGCAAAAAATCGTGTGACGAATTCTGGGAACTGCAGTTCCAGATTTCCGTCCATCTGCATTGCAGCTCCAGTTTTCTTAACAAGTCATTGGTATAACAACGATTTTAACATAAAATTATGCACGAGCAATTTTACAATAAAAGTAGGTTGCCCGTGCAATGAATTATAGCAATACGTTTCCTCACGTTGAACAAGCTACATTGTCTCTCAATTGACGTCCCCTTGTTTCAAATGGAAAAAGCAGGACACTTATCCCAGAAAGAATTATAATGCTCTCAAACAGAAAGATAGCTACAGTTTGATGACATCCATGAATGAGACCTACTGAGACGAGAGGACATATCATTCCACCAATTCTACCCACAGAGCTCGCCACTCCAACACCAGTGCTCCTTAAAGATGTTGGATATATCTGCCAATTTTCGGAAATGAAACAAAAATAAAAGTTAGCAATCCACATTGACTAGTCTACTGATTTAATAGAACTTTTTTTTGTGTGTCTATTACCTCTGGAGCGTATATATACACAATTGAAAAGGTCGCTGTGATGCAAATGCGAGCCCCAAAGAGAAGACCCGTTGTTAAGCTCTGAGGCTGATGAAACACCAATGGAAGCAGAAATATGGAACAAAGGAAGAACATAGCTGACATCGACATCTTACGACCAAGTTTGTCAACTGTTGCAGCTGATAGGACGAGCCCAGGGAACTCTTAAAGCAAATCAAATATAAATGATTTTCAGCCTTTTACCATGAAACAAAATATCCAATTAAACACCTATGACAAGCATGGTTGGTAAGTGTTTATAAACAATTTAAATTATGAACATATAGAAATGAGTTGTGGATAACTGGGTAGTATTTCGGGATCCCTCAAAATGTGTAAATAAAAAGAGGCTTGAACATTTATAGACAGTCTATAATCATGATCAAAACAATTAAGAGATTCCATACCTGCAAAACTCGTTATAAAAACATCTTTGTAACTAACAGACTTGTGATTCTTAGATTGCTCTTCTGTATGTGTGCACATATTATCTCCAGTGTTTAACTCTGTGGTCAGCAGCACGAGCCCATAATAAGAGAATGCATTCCCGAAAAACACCATCCACAAAAGTAAAGTCGACCTAATCAATTCAGGTGAAAGAAGCATAAAAACTGAAGAGACGCCACCCTTATGAGAATCCATACATTCAGGATTTTCACTATCATTTTCTCTCGGTGAAATCAACTCTTTTTCTTCTGATGCAGTGCATTTCTCACCCAGCTCAATATGGAGGTCAGAAACAAGAACGCCCGAAGGAAGTTTTCTTCCATTTACTTGTGCTATTTTCTCTAAAATAGCAAGTGCGTCACCTTTTCTTCCTTTCGCACACAAATATCTCGGTGATTCAGGTGTCATGAAATAAAACAAAAGCAACAGTGACGAAGGAAGAGCCGACAGTGCAAGTAGCCATCTCCAACCCAATTTTGGCATGACAAACTGCAAAAACAAATTAAGATGGAAAGTTTGAAGTTTTAGAAGAACCAAGGAAACAAACAATATAAATTTGATCAACCATAATTGTGATGACCATTATTTGTTCAAAACAATGTTTTGAATAGTGAATTTTTGGAGAATAAGTGGTTAAAAAATAAGAAAAAATTGAGTCTACGTGTAGAATATTTTATTGTGTGAATGCGTGGTTGAAAATGAGTATGTAGAATAAAGGGTTTTGAAATAGTGGTTGTCGAACAGGGGCATAGAATGGAAGAGATAAAAACTGACAAAATTTGCTATGTATCGTCATTAGAAAATTGGGAGCATCTAAGAGGGATTCTTTGGTCTCTCATTATCTACAGTAGACAAGTGTCATTATTTTCCTATACCTACCACCAACAAAAGATTATGCTTTGCTCGTAATAAGCCAATGGCATAAATCCATTGATGCCACTTCACTTGTTTTATGACTACATGTATTGAAAGATCTAAAATAGCTAGATCCTTAGAAACTATAGCAAACTACGTTAGTTTTGGTATACCCTCCCTCTTCTAACATGTTCTACCTAGATTGCACATCTCTTATGAACATGAACCTGTCCCAAGCACCCAACTCATCATACAAAAAAGTAAAAGAATCGACTACATATCCATATCTTTCTTAATCATATAAATAATATTTTCCACTACAAAATTTCAAACAAATCCAATATATTATAACATGATAGAAATTTTGTACCAAGACTCAAATGATTATAGATAATAAAAATATTTTTGTGAAGAGGGAAATCAAGAGAAGAGTAAAGGAGTAATGGCCTTCACATTCTGCCAGAGATGGCTCACCATGAGCTGTACTAGAGTAAGGTCAATCATGTGATATCTTGAGATGGGCAACCCTTAGATGTATAGCTAATGATCAATCAATGGAAGAAGATCAACAGGAATCCCTAACTTTTATATTCAGCAACCCAGAAAAACCTCTCCCAAAATCGAGGGTACTCCAACACCATAGAGAGAAGAAAAAGCTATTTCCGGTCCCCCTCTACCATGGAGGCGAGAAGATCCTTTGATACAAGGCATTTGAACCATTTATTCTCCTTGGCTGCCAACATGTCACTGGAGTGGACATGAGCATCCGCATTAAGGGGGGTGGTCACACCTCCCATATATACACCTACTGTTCATTCCCAAGGCCTCCATTTGTGTAGAAATGGTAATATTAATAATTCAAAAAAGTTCTTGAAGATTTGTGTGAAAGATAATGTTGAGAGGAAAATGACTTTATAGCTAAGCCTTTTTACAATTAGTACAATTAGCCTTGAACACTCTCCTCAGGTTAATTTAATCCAGGTAATCCCTACAACATATACAGGCTTGGGTAATATTTATCCTGTATATGATTTAATCCGGTGTACCAATGCACCTTTAATCAAAGGACACCTCTAAAATTTTAACTTCCTTTTAGTCCCATCAACTAAAACAATATCATCAATGAATAACATACACCAACCTACCGTCAACCAGACTTAGAAAAAGGAACATGTTTACTGCATTAGTAGTTTAGAAACTAAATCAACATTGTGTTTAAAGTTTTTATCTACAAATTTCTAATACTATATATATAATTAATACAAACATGCAAAATATTTCTTGTCTTTTCTTTTTGCAAAACATGTAGATTGAGTGCCCATGACACTACCCAATTTCGAAGTTGTATATCATAATGTCATTGGGGATGCACAAACATTGTGCGAACCAAATTAGCAAGTACTTGAAACAAAAAATGAGTTATTACATTCTTCTATGACTGAAAATCAACGAATAGAAACACGTCTCGGTAAATCATCTCCTAGTACTGGCAGCAAGAGAATTTTTTTTCACCAGTAGTCGAAAGTTAACATTTAAACAACAAATATAATTAACTTCATAAGCTACATTTACAAACAATAATAAAAGTAGATTTTTCTCTGGCCATACCCAAGCAAGAGAAGCCTCAAGAATGGTGCCCAGAGTCCAAAAAGCCGAAAACACTACCATCCAAGTACCTCTATTTGGAGAAGGAATGAATTCGAGAAACCAGGAAGAAAGCACAGGCCCACCTCCTAAGCCAACGCCAACCAAACCTCGGAGAATAATCAGCAAAGTAAAATTTGGGGCAAAAGCACTTAAAAAACCAGCTGCAGCAGTAACCATTGCTGTAATGAGAAATCCTTTCCTGATTGACAAAAGGTACAGAAGATGAAAATAAAAAGCACACAATACAAATTTAATTCATATACCTTCTAAATGATCAATGTATACAGAAAATGTAAGATGCATGGAAAGAAAAGAAGTGGTTAAATCATCTCATTGTGCAATCAAATTCATTTATATGTTGCAATCAAAAATAGGATCTAGGACAGGTTGAGATGTCTAGCTGTATATCTTTACATGAGCAGACTTCTTCGCCTGGAAATTTTTCCACAAGTGAATGACTAACAGCATTGCAGCAAAAACAAAATATGAATAAGAACTTCAGTGTAATCATGTTTTGGGATTTGCCAATACATTATTTTTTTCCCTTTTATCTCTATTTAAGGGATAAGTAAAATATATTGTGTTAAAAAACTAACACAATATAAGTGATACAGGTTTTCTGAGTTGAGTTGAGTTGAACATGAATTGTAATTAATAGATCCACATATAGAAATTCTATTATTACTCTATATATTGGTACAGATTTCCCAAGGACTCAACAAAGGGATAAAAGTAGTGTTAGAATATTGATGAAAAATATGTCTATTCATCAAAAAGAAATAGTAATGAAAGTTTTAGTCTTCAATCGATCTATATGTTAATATAAATTTCTATACAATCTATCCATATACGATCTTGAAGACTGAATTTTTATGATATATCTACCATAATTGTAGGTGTATATTTAGGCATAGATAAGCTTGATTATAGAGATTCCGGCGAACATGTGTACTAACTTCTAGTGGAATATCGAACATATTCAACTCTTCAAGAAAATTGTTTACTACTTTTCTCCACATTTTACTTTGTCTATACTATCACAGTATCACAGACAGGTAAAGATGTATATCTAGATCTAAAATTGCTATATAAACTTCCATGACTGTCAATCTTAGGGATGGCAATTTTCCCCGCCCCACTTTACCCCGCCCTGCCTCACCCCGGCGGGGCATGAGGTGACGCCCCGTCGTGGGTTGCGGGGCGGGAAGGGGATGCCCCGCCCCGAACCCGTCTCGTGAAAAAGAAAAAAATTAAAAATAATTACAAAAAAAATAATAAAAAAATTAAACGGTGCAAATCGTCGCCCCGCGCCCTGCCCCGCCCCGTCTAAGGCGTGGCGGGGCACGGGGTGGAGCGGGGTATTGTCTCCGCGGGGCGGGGCACTGCCATCCCTAGTCAATCTTACACCATCCCCTAATGTCTCTGATAGTATCACCTGTCAAAGTGCCTGTTCTCTCAATGAAGAAGCTGTTTTAGAACACAAATATTGCTTACTACCGCCTCTTATGGATATTCATTCTACAATAAATTTCATAGGTACTACTCTTTGTCTCACTATAACCCTTTATTTCATTAATTATTGAAGTTGGTGCTGCTGACTATTTTTATTGGGTGATATTATACAAAATGTTCTTTACCTAATATCCCACCTTTGCTTCAATTATATCTCTTGGAGCTCATTTTGAACTATGTTTCTGGTGCTTGGTGTGTGATTGTTGGTTGACTTATATATCATAGTCACTCATTCCAAAATAGTTCACTCAAGTAATCAATCACCAAATCCATTTATACACCAACCTCCTCAAGCTGATCTTGATGCTGACCATCATCATTTCAGTACTATCAAGCTACTCCTAGACTGTAAATTGCATGGAAAGAAAGGGAAAAACGCACAATTTCTTGATTATCTGCCATAATTGGGTATCATGTCATAGTGTCACAGATGGTTTGTTGAGAGACTTACTAGAGCTTAAGTAGGCAATGGCGTAATTGTTTAAAAGCATGTGTGAAGGGCTTTATCATAATTTTACAATATTGCAAGAGGACATTCATTGGCTGCATTTACACATTCCATACAAATAAAATCAAGTGCAATTACACTCGGATTCAGTTCGAGAAAACTGTTTACTATTTTTCTCCATACGTTAGTGTCTTCTTCTGTCAACAACGTCGATTCATCTTCCAAATATAGTGTTGAAACATATACACCCTGTTTGACAATCGGTCAAACTTCAATTTTAACCACAGATTTTATGGACACACAACTTTACCAACTTTTTAACCCCACATTTCATCAACTTTTATCAAAAACTACTAAAACTTTTATCAAAAGCTTTGTCATACAGGCATTTAGTCCTGAAGTGATGTACTGTTTCTCCTTCCAAATACACCCTTGTTCTTCTCCTTGCACACCACCTAAAAGAAGCACAAGGAATCCATCTAGAAATACTAAGACGGTTTGCTCATAACCTCCACTTCAACTCTATGAAAAACTTTAATGAAGGATTTATAAATTCCAGACTGATAAGAGCAAGTCCTGTAGCACTCTCTGAGAAGTATTTCTACATATAAATAGGACTACAATTGATGAATTATTAAGACGTTTACTTATCATATTCACAAATATTGAAATTTCTTCCTGGTAGTGTTCTCTCTCAGATTCTATTACTAATTCTCCTATTTTGCTTCTCTCTTTCTCCCTATTTGACTTTACCATTCTGTCTCTTACCATGTGTGCGTCACATTTAATAACAAAACCTTTCAAATTTGTAAGAGAAAAGGACGAATTAAATAAGTGTAAATGATAATGAACAGTTAATCTTGAGGTATCCCTCATAGAGCAGGCTCCAAAGGCTTGTGACGTATGGCCAAAAACATGAAAATGTCTATGCAAAGGAGGTGAAAGGCTAGTTTAATTGTGTCACGAGAAAAAAGATTACTTGCTTCAATGAATATAATTTAAGTTCATCATTACATTCTAAAGTTGTGAACATGGAGTTAACGAGTCAAATTTAATGTCAAGCACCTGTTTGCTTCTGCGGTGTTTGATTCTCATTCATTTAATGGTGTATATACAGATAACAAAAATCAACAAATAAAAAGGACAGACTAAAGGACAAAATCTGAGAGAATTAATAAAAGCTTCGATAAATTTTGTTCCCGTTAATTTTCTACTTTTACATATCTTCTGACCCCAAAGTGGGTAAAAATTGTCATTACCAAAGCTCCTTATGGATAAGATAGTCATGAAGTTACCTCCTTCCGCAGTTATCTGAAACAATGCCCCATGAATAGGCACCAATCAACATGCCAGCAAAAACAATGCTAGTTATCAAGCCCTCTTCATGAGAAGAGAGATCCCATGTAGACTGAACAGCTGGTCCAACAAAAGACAGCAGCATCATTTCCATAGCTTCCGAAGCCGAACCCATCCCAGCATAGATTAGAACAAAGACTTGAAAATTTCCAAAACCCAAAGTGTTAAGTGCGTCATCTACGGTATAGGTTTCGCTATCATCTGAATCTCCCATCTATAACAAAACCAATGCTAAAACACACATCAGTAATGAAAAATTCAATCAACTACTTTTCGAAATTGTTAATTTCAAACTGATAATTTGAAGATGTACCAAAGTCGACAAGATAATGAAGTGATTTTTTTCTCAAAAAAAAGTTAAAATCAATTGAGTGACTTCATACAATCAAAATCTCTTTATTAGCACTATATCAAGATCATCCAGTGTAAAGCTAAATGATAAGTAGATAAGCAATATAACCAATTCCTCAATCGTTTCAATCTATGTACAAGTCAACGCATATGAACCATCAAATTTACATAAAGAAAAAAATTATTAACTCGAAAAAGGAGAAATTATATAACTACGATGGATCAAAAAGCTATATACATACTTGTTATCTTTTTCTTTTGTTTTTTTTCTTTTCCAGATTTTTTCTCCGTTACTCGATCCTTGTTTCCTGTTTGGTACTTTTTTCCCGTTTTAATTTTTTTTCCTGTAGTTTCTCCGTTAATGGTACAACTTCATGTTGACTTGGAGGATTCAAAACTGGGCTTGAAACTACAATTATGCCACTGCCTCCACCGTAACCAACCACGGTCTCCACAAGCCACTATAGCCTCCGTTTCACAAGCAATTTAGTCAAAATCAATTATTGACTACGTAACCATTTATCAATTTGTCAAAGAGAGGCTTAGATATTGAGGACGTCTATCCCATGTAGACTTAATTCATTTTTTTAAACCAATATGGGCACAATTTGTTTAAATGGGTGAGAGATGAGATGTTCCAATTGTTAAGGTAATGGAAGAATGCAGATTGAACACACACACTTTCTTGGCATCTACCCTAAAATGAAGAAGGAAGCTTGGATTGAGCTAAAAGAGAGCCCAATTTTCTCAGCAATCCCATTTTGCTACGATATATAAGGGGCAAGTCAAACAGTAGTGAATACCATTAAAGTTGAGGAAAGAGACAAATTTGTGAGAATTATATTCATCGCCATTATCATTTTGGAATTGTTTAATTTTGTATGAAAATAAATTTTCAATTAGTAATTTGAATTTGACAAAGCAAGGAAAAATATTTGATTTATGGAATATAAGATACAACCATGAAAGTCTAGAGTAGTTGTTAATAAAAATTACATAATAGAGATATGTTGCGATTGAACTAGTAATACAACAAACAGCGAAAACAACTTCAACCCCTCAGATTGTGCAGAATTAAAATGACAGTAATAATATCCAACTCCAATAACTCACACACACTACAAGAAATTAAATAATTGAACACAATAATTTGTTCACCAGGGAAACCCTTCAGTGTGAAGGAAAAACTCCTGAACCTAGTCCAGTAAAAGCCTTTCACTATAAAAATAATGGGATACACAGTTAACCCTCTCTAAAACACACTCCAAAGACTACCAATACATCAAGAACACGTATAGTTATTGGATATCAACAACAACATCATCATAAAACTAATACACACTATAACAAGAAGAAATCTCACAAAGATGTGTGTAAAGCCCAGAGAAATGGAGAGGAATCTGGATTATCAGCTCCAGTCAAAACATAGCCCTCTTCGCCATGAACAACATACTGAAATTTCAATTTAATCGGATCACAAATAAACCTCCGATCTTTGGCAAGAAGAACCGGAACCCCTCTCTCTCTCTCTCTCTCATTCAGCAGAAGTCGTCTCTGCCTCTTTATCAATTTGTTCTTACTATATTAAATTGGTTTTGGGCCTAAGGGAGAAAGGCCCACTTACCAATTTAATGGGCTCTCTCACGTGGAGGAAATTCTCAACAAATCTTCCCTTCCCAACTACGTGATGGACTCCACCAAGCCCGCTTTCTTTCTACATCCTTGTAGTTTCTCCATAGGCAATGACTTTATCATCATATCTGAACCATTCTCATCAATATGAATTTTATCAAGCAGTAACTTCTTCATCTCTAGAGCATCTCGAATCCAATGATACCTCACTTCAATATGTTTGGATCTTGAGTGGAATGTTGGATTCTTATTGAGATGGATAGCACTCTGTCTGTCGCAATAGAGTATATACTTCTCTTGCTCTAAGTCCAGTTCTTGTAAGAACTTCTTCATCCATAGCAACTTCTTGCTAGCTTCAGTAATGGCTATGTACTCAACTTCTGTGGTGGATAGAGCAACACATTTCCGTAGTCTTTATTGCCATGAAACTCCTCCCCCTGAAAAAGTGATCAAATACCTTAAAGTAGACTTTCTTGAGTCAACATTACCAGCCATATCTCCATCTGTGAACCCAACAAGCTCAGGTTTGCTGATGCCGAAAGATAAACACATCTTAGAAGTCCCTCTGAGATACCTGAGAATCCACTTCACTGCTGCCCAGTGTTCTTTTCCAGGATTAGAAAGGAATCTACTAACAACTCCAACAGAATGAGCAATGTCTGGCCTTGTGCATACCATAGCATACATCAAGCTACCCACAGCTGATGCATAAGGCACATTCTTCATTTCTTCCTTTTCTTTCTCATTTGAAGGATTTTACTTTGAACTTAGTTTCAAATTACTTGTAAGTGGAGAGCTTACTGGTGTTGCCTTGTCCATATTAAACCTGTGTAATATCTTCTCAATATAACCTTCATGTGATAGCCACAATTTCCCATTCTTCTTGTCACGAGAGATTTTTATACCGAGAATTTGATTTGCAAGTCCCAAATCCTTCATTTCAAAGGACTTGCTCAACTCTCATTTCAGCTTCTTAATTTTTTCAATGTCACGACTAACAATCAACATGTCGTCCACATATAACAAGAGGATAATAAATTTCCCATCAGAGAATTTCTTTATGAACACACAATGATCAGAAGTCATTCTGGTGTACCCATGCTTAACCATGAAGAAATCAAATTTCTCGTACCGTTGTCTTGGTACCTGCTTGAGACCATATAAGCTTTTCTTCAACCGACATACAAGTTTTTCTTTACCTTTAGCTGTAAGTCCTTCTGGTTGCTCCATGTATATTTCTTCTTCAAAATCACTACGAAGGAAAGCGGTCTTTACATCAAGTTGTTCAATCTCCAGATTCATACTGGTTGCCAAGCCTAACACAACTCAGATTGGAGACATTTTAACCATAGGTGAGAAGATTTCTTCAAAATCAATACCTTTCTTCTGACCAAACCCTTTCACAACCAACCTTGCCTTGTACCTTTGCTGCAAACTATATGGTTCAACTTTTAGTCTAAGTACCCATTTGTTCTTCAGTGCTCTCTTGCCCTTAGGCAACTCTACTAGGTCATAGGTGTTGTTCTTATGCAAAGATTTCATCTCTTCTTGCATAGCTTTTAACCACTCATTTTTCTGATCGTGTAGCAGAACCTCCTGATAACTTTCTGACTCTTCCCCATCAGAAAGTAACACATACTCATTACTAGCA
This sequence comes from Fraxinus anomala, assembly GCA_903798345.1. Classification (NCBI taxonomy): domain Eukaryota; kingdom Viridiplantae; phylum Streptophyta; class Magnoliopsida; order Lamiales; family Oleaceae; genus Fraxinus; species Fraxinus anomala. Next base: position 3,905 of record CAIGRN010197092.1, on the reverse strand, counting down.
TACCTCTGGGAAGGCTGACGATCTCTAGTAGATCTTCTCAACTTTTCTTCAACTGATACCTCAAGATGAACATTCTCTTGATTTTGATCTAGTTCTGCATCACCCTATGTAGAGGCTTCATCATGTCTGTCTCCTATCTGTCATGTTCTTCTTGTACATTTTCTCTGTGATCATCATGTACCACAGGGTCTGATACATGTGGAACTAAATCGATTTGTTCTTCATTGACTGTATTTGGCTTCTTAGTCTGATTCAATTCTTCAATGGTTTCATCTTCAAAGAAGACAACATCTCTACTCTTGATAATCTTCTTATTCACTGGATCCCACAACCTATACCCAAATTCTACATGTGCATAACCCAAGAAGATACACTGCTTTGCTTTGTTGTCAGCTTGGACCTTTCATTTTTAGGAATATGAACAGATATTCGACAGCCAAAAACTCTCAAGTGATCAAGAGATATATCTTTCTCTATCCAAAAGCTCTTTGGAACATCACCATTCAAAGGAACTGATGGAGAAAGATTAATCAGGTCAACTGCTATCCTCATTGCCTCAGCCCAAAAGTGCTTAGGCAATTTTGCATGAGAAAACATACATCTGATTTTCTCAATAATAGTCCCGTTCATTCTCCTGCCACCCCATTCTATTGTGGGGGTCTTCGGAACAGTTTTCTCAAGCCTGATGTCATGTCTTCTACAGTACTCTTCAAATGGCTCTCTGTATTCACCACCATTATCTGCTTTGACACATTTTAACTGCCTTCCAGTTTCTCTTTCAACTTTCAAGTGAAAGTCTTTAAATACTTCTAGCACCTGATCTTTAGATTTCAAAGGATGTGCAAACACCTTTCTAGAGTGATCATCAATAAATGTAACGTAATACAATGCACCACCTAGAGATTTACTTTGCATTATGTAAACATTATAGTGAACTAAATCAAGAATATGAGTCTTTCTAGATGCAGGGAATTTACGAAATGAAACTCTACTTTGCTTTCCAACTAAACAATAAGTACAATGAATGAGTGATGTACCTTTCACATTGTGTAGGAGCTTCTTTCTGGCAAGAATTTGAAGTCTCTTTGCCATAGCTCAGTAGAGGCTTTATTGTCAGCAATATTCACCTCTCCATGAATTAGTTTTGCTTCTGTTCTGTAGAGATCATTAGTCTTTTTCCCTTTGGCTAAAACAAGAGAACCCTTTGTTAGTTTCCAACTACCATTTCCAAGGTGATTATGATAGCCTTCTTCATCAAGCTTTCCAATAGAAATCAAACTGCAGTTATATCAAGAACATGTTTGACACCCCTGAGAAATAACTTACTACCATTGCTAGTTTCCAATTGTATATCTCCCATGCCAACAGTTTTAGCTTTAGCTTCATTTCCCATCCAGATCCAACCAAAATCACCACTGGTATAGGATGAAAAGAAATCCCTACGTGTAGTAATATGAATAGACGCTGCTGTATCGACTATCCATGTAGTATCCTAGCATGAAAGACTAGCAAGTGCTTCATCATAAGCAATAAACACCTCTGCATCAGATGCAACTGCCGCGGTCTCCTTTTGTTCTTTATGTTCTTCACCTTTCCATTTTGACTGTTTCCTTTTCCATTTTTTGCACTCGTTTTTAAGGTGTCATAGCTTGCCACAATGATAACATTTTATCTCATTTCTTGACTTCGATTTTCCTCTTGTATCGACTATCCATGTAGTATCCTAGCATGAAAGACTAGCAAGTGCTTCATCATAAGCAATAAACACCTCTACATCAGATGAAACTGCCGCAGTCTCCTTTTGTTCTTTATGTTCTTCAGCTTTCCATTTTGACTGTTCCCTTTTCCATTTTCTGCACTCGTTTTTAAGGTGTCATAGCTTGCCACAATGATAAAATTTTATCCGTAAAGAACTGAAGCTAAAAGGAGAGGACTTATCACGACTGTTATCACATGAGGTTTTCTACTTTGGTTTCTTTTCCTTTTTTCTGTAACGAGTGCTTCAGAATTAGAAGAAGTACCCTGCTCTTTTCTTCTGGCTTCTTCATTAAATATACTGTCTTTTACCATGTTGACAGTGATCACACCATTTGGAGCCGAATTACTTAGAGAGACAACTAAAGTTTCCCAACTATTTGGTAAGGAACTCAACAGAAGTAGAGCATTCACCTAATCATCTAGTGTAAGCTTCATGGTAGACAACTCATTCATTAACTCTTGAAAGCTGCTCAAGTGCTATGCAACACTATTACCATCCCTGTACTTTAAATTTACAAGCCTTCTGATGTTAAAGGCCTTATTCTGTACAGTCTTTCTTACATAAAGGCCTTTTAATTTCTGCCAAAGACTGTATGCATCTACTTCTTTGGCTAGATGATGGAAGACACTCTGATCTACCCACTGTCTATATGCCCAACAATCTTTCTATTCAACTTCTTCCAATCCTCATCAGTATTAGAATCGGGTTTCTTGCCATTCCACTCAATGGTTTCAAACAAATCTTTGCAATACAGGATATCCTCCATCCTAGCCTTCCAAATAGAATAGTTGGAAGATGTGAGTTTAACCATGCCACTAGTCGAATCCTCTATTTTAATTCTCACAGAAAATACAGAGACTCAACCAAAGCTCTGATACCACTTTGTTGGGGATTGAACCTGTAATACAACAAACAGTGGAAACAACTTCAACCCCTCAGATTGTGCAGAATTAAAATGGCAGTAATAATATCCAACTTGATGAGAATCACATAGCAACGAACACTACGCAACCCACAACAAGATTGAAGATCCCAGAAAGCCCAAAAGATAATCCCGATTTTGAGTTTGAACCAAGAATTAATGAATCAAGAAACCAATCAAAAATGATGTTTAAAAAACCTCTTGATTACACAATACTTTGATCCGTATCCGATGTTGAACGTCACAAGAATTAACTTAATAAATTCACGTTGTTCAATGAAGAACAATAGTTGAAAAGCATCGAATATATCTCAATATTAAATTTGTCAAAAGGTCCATACAATGAATAATGATGAAGTATTTATAGGTAAACCCTAGATTCTAGTTAATACCGGAAATAACTCAAAAAGATTACAAAATATTGCAATAAAATAGAATTCTAGTAAAATAAGAAAATTCGCGAAAAAATGAAATTTTCACCCAATTTTTGAACTATGCGGCCGCATAGAAGCAAGTCTTCAGCCTCCGTTTTGTTGCAGTATACATGCAAGCGACCGCATGCTCCTTTCTACTATGCGGTCGCATAGTAGAAGATTTTGGCCTCCGTCTTCGCTTGTTTCTATCACATTAATCCAAGTGTTTTCTGACCTCGACCCCAACATGAAACTTGTCCCATTCTTCGTCACGATTGTCATATCATCAACCGTAGCTTGAATGAGCAATCTCATCACTTTTTTCACTTGCTTTGCTCTCGAACGCGTCATCGGGCCTCCTTCGATATTCAACGGGTCTCGTCCTGGGCTCGGCTTTGTCGGGCTCGACTCCTGGATCATATCATCATCTCCTTCTTCAAAAGGATTCGTCCTCGAATCTGCACCTACATCGAAAAGAGAGAGATCAGACACATTAAAATTTACTAAGACATTATACTCACCTGGAAGATCTAATTTGTATGCATTATCATTGACTTTCTCCAAGACTTGAAATGGACTATCCTCTCGTGGTTGCAACTTTGATTTCCTTTGTTTTGGAAAGCGTTCCTTTATGAAATGTACTCAAACCCAATCTCCTAGTTCGAATGTCATGCTTCTTCGGCCCTTATTTGCTTGCGACGCAAAATGTTTATTTTTACTTTTAATTTGCGCCCTTATCTTTTCAAGGAGTGACTTTACCAATTTGGCATTTTTTTATCATCTAAACTACCTCATTCATTCACAGGCAAAG